>VXBL01002581.1:1238585-1252363 GCA_013400195.1 Aramus guarauna
TTTTTTTTTTTTTTGTGTGCAAAGTGAAGAGTGAAACTTGAGCAGCTGCTTTGGTTTTGTCTGCCTCTGGAGAGCTGCATCCAGCCCAGCTTGATTATGCCTGGGGCCAGACTGTGTACCGGTGCCCCCGCGTTTCCCCTCTGCCGCCAGCTGAGCACTGACGGATGCTGTGCTGTGGCTCAGCGCTTTGCAGTTTGGCAGCGGTAATCAGCAAACCCTGGGTCCTTTTTGGGGTAGGATGGGCCAGAGGGCCTGGGGGGGACTTTGTTCTTGGCAGCTCCTGCTGCGAGGAAATTGCAATGCTGGTATAATCCCTGCTGGCAAATGTTTTCAGAGGTATCAGAGCTCCAGGTCAACAACACCCACACCAGAGCTATTGCACAGGAACCTTTGCCCAGGGCTCTCCTAGAAATACTTTGCAGACTGATGAGGCAGAGGTCACCGGGATTGAGGTCGGGGTTTGTCTGCTCCTTCCCCACCTTCCTGCAAGTAATTCTCTGGCCATGGCTGTTGCACATATTAAAGGTCAGGTTTAAAGGCCCTGTCTGCTCTCAGGCTGTGAAAGACAAGTGCTGGGCTCCTGGCAGCCTGGGACAGACAGCTCTGCTCCTTAAAATAAAAAGTGACAAGCAAAACCCAGAACAGGCGCTTAAACTATCCTAAAATGGTAGAACTTGTGGCCACAAGAGACTAAAAGTGGAAGAAAAAAACCCCCAAAAAACTAGATGAGACACACAAGACTGCTCAGTGTGAAAAAACACTCTCTGGATGCTGCGTTCCTGCAGCCCCAAGCGCTGTCGGTCCTGTGCACGGTGCAGTGTCAGGGCAGGAGCGCAGGTTCCTGGGTTCCCTCGTCGATTCCCTGTGTGGCTTTGGGCAACACTCTCAAATTTTTTTGTGCCTTTATTTTTTACTGTGTGCAACCCAGGATGAACACCTCTCAAGGGTAATTAATGAACTGCAAAGTACTTTGATGTCTTCAGAGGGAAAGTGCTGGCCAAGGGAGGCTGCAGTTGCTGCAGGAGGGAGATGTAAGCCCTGTCCAGCCTGGGACATAGCTGGGACCTGAGTCTAGCAGGGCTCCCGGCAGGTTGTTGAAGGCCACTTGGGTGAAACTTTCTGTGGGTCTGGGACCTTAATCAGTACTTTAACACTATGCAAACATTCCGGGCAGATAAACAAATGCATGTGAAACCCTGCGGGCAAGCTGCTGTCAAAGGAAAACTAGCGCAGAGAGAGCGAGCAGCGATGGAGAGGGCGGCTCTGGTCCTTGGCATGGTGCATGTTCCCCGTGATACAGGCTGGCCCTCTCGTGCTAAATGAGTGCTACTGGCTCAATCCCGTCCCACAGCCCAGATACGCTTCAGGGCTCTTCAAAGGGATAAAGATGTATTTTTAACTTCAGGCAGCTGCCTTTGCTTATGTGGTGCTTTTTTCATCTTCTAGCTCTGGAAGTGGCAGGTTGTTTTTAAGCCCCTCTGTTTCTCAGCTGTCTCAGTGGAGGTGCCTAGAGGTCTCAAACCAGATTCCCAAAAATTTCAGCACTGGAAATTGGTAGCCGCTTTTGAAACTGTTGGCAAGACTGTGCAGCTCCCTACAGACGCTAGCTGATGGCCATTTGAACATGCTTTCACCTCAGCCAAGTCCTCGCCCCATTGAAGCAAATGGGATTTTTCCTTGAAAAAGGCCATAAAGAAATCATTTTCTTGGCACGGAGAGAGGTGTTTCATGGGCTCCACATCAGTGTTCAGGAGAACTTCAGCTATCTGCTTTGATTCCTGCCACACTTGTCCCACCCTCCACAAAGTGCTCTACCTTTTGATCCAAAATAGCACAGGAGATGTTTTCCACATGCCATAGGAAAATGGAAGAACTATAAAACTTGTTTTGGAGTTTGGCACCACTCCGTTCACAGATATATTTAGCGTGAATTGAAATTGGGCAGCAAAAGGGCGTTTGCCAGGATGACAAATGGATTAGGGTTGTATATCTGAGGCAATTGCATACCTGCCCATCCCATGCCAGTAGGGTTGATGGGTGGCTTAATTAATTCATGTATAGTCATAAGCAAGCATGCACAATTTGCTTCTTTTGGGCAGTTAAAAAGCATTAGCTGGCTGTAAAAGGTATTGTTTGGCTCATGGCATGCTTTGTTTTCTCCCAACCTCGAGGCTTGATGTCTCCAGTTGTTGGTTGTTGCTATCTGGCCCATTCACTCTTTGAAATGTGGTCTATCACATCTGATGCTCAGCCTCTTCCTGTGCAGGCAGCTTGTCTCTAAAGGAAATCTGGATGCTTTGCACATGGGGCCAACTTCTGTCCGGTCTCTCTTCCCCAGTGATTGAGCCATCCCTGCAAGCCCCAGGTCAGGAGAGCTCCTACTTAAGAGCAGCACGGGGTTTGGGAGAGGGGGAAAAGCTGTGATGGGGCTCTGGCATTAGCCCCATGTGGATCAGTCCACCTCAGCAGGAAGGTGAGGGTACAGCTTGCTGTGGATGGCCCTGGAGAGGAGAGCTTGCAGTTGATAGCAGCTAGACCTTCCCGGCCTCTGCTCCAGGCTTGCTCCTGTGATGGTGCCTGGGGAGCCAAGACCAATCTCTCCTGTCCCTGGGTGTGTTCATGCACAAGGGCTTGCACGCTCTGCTCCCATCAGTGGTTTTCTTTGGGCTGATATTTGTTAGCATTGGAAAGTGAGAAAAATGAGTGAAAATATTATCAGAAGCAGGTTTTGTGAATAAATCAGCCGACAAGAGGCTTACCAGCTCGCCTTCATTTACTAGCACAGTGCTTATTTGGGCAGATGTCTATATATTTTAGTTGGAGGCAGGAAGGAGTGAGAATCGATGGGGGAAGGCACCACTTCCAGTTTGCTGCTTTTCTGTCAGTTTGTACCACTGGTTTTCTGAATGAAGCAGGGGACTGCAAAGTGTCTGAGATGCTGCCCTGCTGCTGCACTTGTTCTGCTGTTGACAGCTCGGTGGGACACCAAGGAGAAGAGCACAAAAGACTGTTGGAAGGCTAAAACCCTCTTAAGAAGCTTGTTGAGGATCAGAGCCTGGCTGGTCTTGCCCATCTCTTCCACGGTGCTTTTTCATTTGATCCTCTCTGAAGGGCGGCCTCGTGGCCTTCTCTCTTCTCACTATGTGTTTCTAATTAACGGGGAGACTGTTGTATAAACAGAAGATTCCTGCTCAAAATATTCCTTGTCCGGCTCCTAGGATGACAGCCAGATGGCAATTGCCAGGCAGCAGCCCAGACTTTGAGCTCGCCCATCTGGCTATCAAACCTGGTCCCAGTTTTCATCTGGAACCAGTATTGAGGAAAGTCATGGACTTTGCCAGATTGGTTTTGCCCCGTGTTTGCTTTTCAGTTGCTACCTAAGCAGCTAAAAACCTGCAGACCAAACACATTTAGTATTTCTGGGAAGTGGGACAATCCCAGTATTGGGAGATCTGAGGCCAAAATGGTGAGGAAGTTCAAAAGGATATTGGACAAATCCATTGAGGGATGGGTCTGTCAGTGACTTTTAAATCCTCTGGGTCAGATGCAGTCTCCAACCATGAAAGTGCTTTTACTGCTGGTCTGCAGCACAGATTGGGAATGGTCCTTCTGGTGTGTGTCCCCAAGCAGCTGCTGATGGTCTCCTATGGATGGCGTGCTGGGCTGGCTCTGATCCAGCCCACTTGGTCTGTTCTCTTACCATTGGTCTGCAGGCAGCCACACGTTTGCTGAGTAAGTTCAGACAAAACTCTTCTTGCAGTTTCCCCTGTGTGAACCTGGGGTTGTCACACCTGAAAAGAGCTTGGAAAGCTGTGGCAGAAATAAAACACTGGCTATTACGATTTTTCACTCTCTGTCATGACAGTAGAGCTATGCTCTGACAAAACATCACGATGCAGCTTCTGAAAAAAAGGAAATGTTAAAATCTGTAAATGCTCTTCATGCTTGGTCTTCCAAGAAGCAGGAGAGATCCATAAATTAAGCATTGCTTGCCCTCCATTGTGCACAGTTTGATGTGATTTCTTTACTTCTGTGTAAGTGCCTGAGTTCTGGAGTGCTGAAATCAGAGGTGCTGGAGAGAGTGCTGATGTTGGGAGGCTGGGTGCTACAGTTCCTCCTTGGCATATGCTAAAAGACACTTCATGTTTGTCACCACTGTAGGATCAGAGTGGCCTGGTCTGTCCCTGGTGTGGGACCTGTGGAGCTGCTGAAGAACTTGTACATACAGAGATGTAATTAGCCTGGGTTATTGCAGTGAGAGGTGATGTGTGTGCGTAGGCTGAACCATAATCTGGGCTGGAAAGGACCTCAGGAGGTCTTGGTCCAAGCCCCTGCTTGGGGCAAGGCCAGCTTCAATATTAGATCCAGCTACAGTTAGACATGCTTGTTCAGCCAGACCAGACCAGGCATCAAGGACGGCTCAGCTGTCACCTTCTGGGCTTCTGGAGATTTGTCCTCATTGCCACCGCAAAGTCCAAAGCGACTGGTGTCTGCAGCTTTGTGATCATTGTGTACTACTTTGGCAAGGATTGCTCTCAGAAATGGCACCCAGTGAACTGGCAAACTGCACAAAGCAGAGAGTGGAGGAGGTAGAACAAGTGCAGTGCTTATCCCCAGATTTCTGCTAACTGATTTTGAAATGGCTGAACTAGCTGGGGGTCTTGCAGCTTGCAGCAGTGGCAGAGACATGTGGAGCTGTTCCACGGTCATCAGAAGTGGCCAAATGCAGAAGTAGGGAGGATAAATGAATAATGCTCAGTATGACAAATGATGTGAAAGACGATATGGCGAGGACAGTCGCTGAAATGGTAGGATCTCTGAGGGAAATTAGGGTGGCCATAAAACAGAGACAAGGTATTTTTGAAAGCAGGCCTGAGAATTTATTTTAGCACACTAATATTGAGTAAGTATTCCTGGAGATACTCTGGGGGATGATAGATGGACTCAAGGTATTTTACTAATCACTGTGGTTTTAAATTTTGGAGCCGAAGTACACTTGGCATTCCTAACCCAACTGGACTTCTGATGGAAAAATTACATTCTTTGGGAAGTAATTTAGAAGGTCAAAGAAAAATGAGAAAGAACTTCTCCAGCAGCGATTTCCCCTGCTCTCTAAACTGTCTTTTAGTGTGGTAATAACTCCAGAATGAAAGGATCTATTCTCACCTTCCAGATGAAAGGGCTAATGCAATTTAAAATTTTTGCATGGAAAGATTTTATGGCTTGGTAACCAGCCATGCTTGAAAGCGATCCAGGATGGGAAGAACACGTGAGAGAGCGCCTGGCTGAGCTTGACCCTTTCCTTGTCTGCCCTGTCCTCCACAGATAATGGCGATGACCGGTCCGAGAGCATCCTTGCCGAGAACCACGTGGATGGCACCACAGGGATCCTGAGTGGAGCTGGCGGGAGGAAGCCCATGAAGACGGGCATGAAGGAGCTGGCGGTTATGAGGGAGAAGGTGAATGAGCAGCAGCGGCAGATGGGCAAAGTCGGCAAGCCCCATCACAACCACGAGGACTCGAAGAAGTCACGGCTGTCGGCGGGCAGGGTGAGAGGGCAGGGGGGTGCGGGGAGCTAATGGAGGTAGCTGCGGGCTCACCAGGGAAATGCTGAATGCAAAAGCCTTGGTGACATTGTGACATTTGCAACAAACTATCTTAAAAAGGGGAAAAAAAAGAAGAAAAAATGGGGGGAAAAGAGGAGAGAAAAAAAGGAAAAGCAAACATTTGTTTTGGCCTAAAGCTAGAGCCGAACACACCATCTGATGAACTTTGATGTGCTGGCAAGGAGGTGTTATTTTCATTGCAGCTTCACCTCCTGACAGCAGAGCCGGAGAAGGGGGGTCCCGCTGGCTCGACACCTACCTCCGCAGGGGTGCGAGTGTGCCCTTTGCCTGCCGACCGGCTTTCTCACACCCTTTTTCCCCTAAGCAAGTGCCAGGGATGGCCCAAAGGGATTTGGGGGGTGGGAGGGTGTCTGCCTGCTGCAGGGCAGCCCCAGTCCAGGTTGAGGGGGGGCCCCAGAGCCCCTGAGGATGGGCTGTGGGGCTGTCACGTAGCGGAAAGAATGCCCAGAGTCCTCTGTGACCCCTTCTTCACGGTCCCTGTCTCTCTGCCCCTCCAGTCCTTGGCCGTGGTTTCCCTCTAGTGGGCAGATTGGTCAAGGCAACGAGATGGGATGGAAAGCCACCCCAAGAGGTCCGTAATACATATCCCTGTAAACATATAGAGTATGTATAGCTGAGGAGTGCAGGGACAGAAGGAAAGGGGCCTTAAGAGTCCTCACTCTCTCCAAGAAACAGGCAAAGCAGAGGTTCAAAATAAGGTGCAGGCACCGTCAACTTAGAGAGCTCCTACACTGCTGCTGCTCCTTTGGATAAAACCCCAACAACTTCAAAAGCAGAGAGGTGTGGGCTCGCTCTGGCTCACATCAGGTGTAATTCAGCCGGGCCGCTTTGGCTGGGAGCCCTGGCTTGGGGATGCTGTGGAGCAAGAGGGCTGTCTACTGAGACTGGCTTTGCTGGGTGCTTTTGCTCCTGGGCCTTCCCCTCCACTCCCATGGGGTCTCACGTGCTTTGAGTTGCACTTCTGGGCCAAAACTGCATCATAGGTGTGGGATCTGGACTATGCTTATGGAAACCATCCTGGTCTGTCTGGATTAGTCCTGCTTCACATCACTTGTCACCACCAGTGGGACCCGTGGGAGCATCTCTGAGGCTTCTCCTTCTCTGTGCCTCCAGGGCCTGTGACCTGGTGTCATGTTGGCTCTCGGCCACGTGAGGCACATGGGAGAAATGTGTATGTATCTCCCCACGTGTATCTCTGCACATCAGCATGTGTGGATGTGCCTTTGGGTGCCTGCACACACACAGGTGTTCATCCTTACTGGTGTTTCTATTGTTCAAAGTGTTGATACTGTGAATGGTCCCATTGTCCTGATGTGGGTTTTTTGTTTGTTTTTCTGCTTTCTGGGCTCTTTTCAGACCCCTTGTCAGCAGGAGCTGGATCAGGTCCTGGAACGTATCTCCACTATGCGGCTGCCAGATGAGCGAGGTCCCCTGGAACACCTCTACTCCCTCCACATCCCCAACTGCGACAAGCATGGCTTGTACAATCTCAAACAGGCAAGTGGGGAGACCCAGGGTCCCAGGGCTGGCTGTACTCCCAGCAGTTGCCCTCGGCTCAAAACGTGCCCCCCCCCATGCACAGCCAAGGGGGACACGCAGCAGCTGAGGACTGGGCTGATGTCATGCATATGGTGTGAGGTAAACAGCAAATGTCACATGTGCATGGACAGGTTTAGTAACACCCAGATGCATCTGCAGCCACAGGCAAGCAAGTGGAGATGTGAGACCCACATCCACACATGGCTGCAGGCAGCCCAGAGATGGGGAATCTGTTCAGTTCAGAGCCCCTTTTTCCCTGCAAGAGCTCCTTATCTGCCTAGGATTATTTTCATGTGCTTTGAGCCAGGTCTTGTCCTGGCTGGGCCCCGCTACAGGGGAAAAGCAGAGAGGGTCTGAATGCTGGCCAGTCTTGCAGACAAAGCAGAAAGCATTTCTTGTGGGATCAGGAAGGTTTCTAGCACATTTTACCAGTTTTTCTCCACAAATCAAGGCTCATCCCACAGCTCCAGGAGGGATTCCTTCCAGGCAAGGTGGGGGTTTGGGTACAACATCCTTCTGAAAGTATTTACAGGACCCAAAAGGACTCAGATGACTTAATGTATGTCTGAATTTTGACTGCTTGGCTTCATTCATGCAAAACCAGCAGGTGTCAGTGGCTGAGGCATGGGGAAAGAAATGCCAGGAAAAACCTCTTGGCAGCAAAACACCAGCTTGTCCAGGGTCGACTGGCAGCCACGTGTGAATAGTACCTGGATACAAGCCCCCCCTAAAGCCATGCAGAACTGAACTCTTGGAGGGGACCCCAGAAAACCTGCTGTTTTCATGGCTATGCGTTTTTCTCAGGTCTACTTCTACCCCTTGATAAGCAGCATTAAAAAAAAAAAAAAAAAAGCAGTATTTCAAAATAAAAAGTAGTATGTGCTGAGATAATCTCCCTCCATCCCTTCTCTCCTCCCTGTCCTGACTGGACCTTCACCCCCTGCCTCCCCCTGAAGAGCCCCACGGGCTGGCTGGATCCCCCAGCATGAGCACACATGGAAGGGGTGCATGGAGCAGAGCTGGCAAATTCCCAGTAAGGAGATGAGCTGTGTCTGGGGACTGAGCCTGGGCAATACAGCGATGCATTGTGTACTACAAAAGAAAAGACAGTTTCTGCTGCTCCTTGTACCTGGGCAACAAGTCAGCCTACACTGGTGGGTGCAGATGGGTTACACGCTGGTGACTGCTGCAGAAAAAAAGAGAGGGGACAAAAATCGCTTTCGCTTCTGCCCCCCACCCTGCCCTGGCTAAAGGAAAACAAGGCAAATGTGTAGCAATACTCATTTCCTTCCATCTGGGTTTCTAGAGCTGAGTATCAGCTCCTTTGCATTTTCTGGAAATCAGATGCCAATAAAAGCATTCCCAGTTGCTCTCACCTCCTATGGGCCAGCACTTGGGCAGAGGGTGCCAGATGCATTCTCCTTCTGGGGAGGTTTTTTTCCCCCCCCTCTTTTCATACTTTTTATTCCCATGAACAAGGCTGCATTTTTTTGCCTCACTCCAGCTGCAGAAAATGGTTTGAATTCAGCTTTATAGAGTGCATGCAGAGCCCAGCCTGCTGGAGTAACCTCTGTGTCTCCCACTGTGCCCTGTTCAGAGATGTATCTGCTGGGGCTGGAGGGATGAGCATCAGGTTCAAAGTGCAGGCAGCCCTGCCAGGGCAAGAGGTGGATGATAATCATTAGGGCAAGAAACTTCTCTCTGACTGGACCAGGCTGTGGAAGGGGCAGAGTCCAGGCCAGGATGCACCATGGTCCCTACCTCTGTGCTGGGAAGGAGTGAGACCCTGTTGGAAAACATGTTTGGGTCTGGCCTTGGAGGCCTTGCTCTCACATTTGGTTTGTTTAGCCTAATTTGGAAGCCAAATCAAGCTTATGCAGCCCCTCTGTCAGTCTGTCTTCTCTTCCTGCAGGGATTTTTGACTGTGTGGGTGCTTTCATCCACAGCTGATAGAGGGTGATGCATCTTGGGGACAGCTGTCCTTGTGGTTCACTAAAATCAACTTTTTGGTCCCTGGGGGAAGAGGTCCAGCCCTCAGCCTGGACCCCTGGAGCAGTGACGCTGGTGCAGCACAGACCCTGGGGTGTCCGAGTGCAGCATCCCTGAATCTTGCCTAAATCCAAATTAGCACCAAATTGCTGGTGAAACCCCAGCTCTGCCTGTGTTTGGACTTTGGGCTTGTGGGGCTGGAGAGAGGGTTTTGTCCCCCAGTTTCCTCAGCTGATGCCTGCCCTCTCCCTCTCTATGCAGTGCAAGATGTCGGTGAATGGGCAGCGTGGCGAGTGCTGGTGCGTGGACCCCATCCACGGGAAGGTGATCCAGGGTGCACCCACCATCCGTGGGGACCCTGAGTGCCACCTCTTCTACACAGCCCATGAGCAGGAGGACCGGGGAGCACATGCCCTGCGGAGCCAGTAGACGGACGTGATCCTGCTCGCTGGAGGTGGCTTGCCGTGGCCCCAGTGCTGGATTTTACATGGGTTTCAGCGTGTCTCTTTAGGCTCTGGAAGAGACTGGGGTTGGGTCCTGTGTGCTGCCCTCCTTCCCCTGCTGCCCAGCTCCTGGGGAGGGGAGGGATAACGGGAGGGGAAGGGCGGTGGGGGGGTTGCAAGGAGAAGGGACTGCTTTCCTATAGTCTTTCACCCAACGTAAGCCAGAGAACCGGTCTTTTTTGCTCCTCGCCCTGTGACCCTGCCCTCCCTGCTGCTTTGTGGCATCTTCCCGCACCCTCTAGCACAGAGCGCCTTGTGCTCCCCAACACATCCCAGGGGATAAAACCCCTCGCCACGGGCGGGAGTGGTACAAAAAACAAAGGAAAAACCAACACTTTCCACCTCTTTCCCTCCCTTCCCCGAGACCAAAGACTGTAAATACTGTGTCGCCTGCCTCTTGCATCCTGCCTGTCCCCTGCGCCCCAGCCCGGCCATGGTCTTGGCATGGGATGTGGTGTGGGAGGGAGGGAAGGAGGAAAGCCCCTGGCTGCCCAGCTGGAACACGCCAGTGCGGTTGGGATGCGTCCCCCAAGGAGGCATCAGTGAGGGAAAGAGCTAAGGATGAGACAGCCCCCCCACCTTCCCACCCCCAAACACCCCTGGGTGCTTCCCTTCCTGGCGCTGGGGCACAGCCAGCCCCACAGGGACCTGGCTCCAGCCACTGGTCCAGGAGGATGGGGCCTTTGGGTGACAGCGAAGCTAAATGCTTGATTTTTTTCCAGGGAATTTGAAGGGCTATTGCCCAGTATTTCTTAGGATCAGCTTATGATGAGGGAGCTAAAGTGAACTTGCTGGGGCTGGGTGGAAGGATGCCTGTGTAGATTTAGGGTAACAAGCCAGGGAATGTCTGTCTCTCTCTTTCTCTCTCATTGAGTCTTTCTTTCTTTCTAGATAGGAAAAAACCCATCTAAAACCTGCACTCCCAAGCAGCTGCCCTTGTCCCTCCATTTTTGCTTGGGACTGGAGTGAGCATCTGCTATTCAGCACACACTTTTTCTTTTCTCTCTTTTTTTTTTTTTTTTTAAAGTAAATTACAGTATATATCTTGCTTTGTAAAGGCCCTGACACACATGCACCCCTCTGCCCACGTACACATTTGTATAGATTAAATACAAGCGATTCCAGGCGTTCTGAGAGGTTTTGCGCTGGACATGCTGCTCTGAGGAGAGATGTGTCTCTGCTGTTATTTCACCTGTTGATTTCTTTCTGTACAGAACACACCGACGCTGAGAATAAATAACTTCCCCCGTCGCCTAAGCAAGGAGATTTTATTATTTTCTTCTCTTTTCCTCCCCCCCTTTTTAATATGAGTACCATTTGCAGAGCAATTGCAAAAAAACCCTCTCCTTACAGTAAAGTCTCTGGCTTTCCTTAAATAAAATCCAGGGGTGGGGAGTGGAATAAAGCATCTCCCCATTTCTGGTAAATGCTTCTGAGCAGCAAACAGCCTCCAGATCCCAGGTCCTCTGTGGGATTAGGTTTAATAGGGTGGAGGGAGGGGGTTCCTCGATGAGTGGGGGTGCTGGCTGGGAGCTCCCTGTGCCTACATGGTGGGGACCAGGCAGCAAAGCTACCTGACCATGACTGGGACCTGCAGGGATGGGACCAGCCCCTGGTGACTGCCGGCACACCCCAGAAATACCAAATGGTGCTGGAGAAACACTGCATTGGGGTCCCCACTGCTGATAGCACCTCGCCTGGGGACTTTGATCTGTAGAAGGAAAAGCAAAAAGCCCAATGGGCTCTGGAGGAAGGGGAGCGCTGGGGTTTGCTGCTTTTTCCCCCCTTGGTGGGGGGAGGGGGATGGTGGGAGCGAGTGCACGAGAGAGAAAGAAAACACACCTGCATGCAAAGCCAAGTAATTGTAAACATTATGCTACCTGTTTTCTGTTAACAGCTGAGGGTGTTCTGCTTTTTCATGTAAACCTTGCACACGCTGGCTCTCATCTGCAGTTTGTACTTTTTGGTTTGTTTAGGAATCAGGAAGTTTTCTTCTGTGTTTTTCTTTTTCTCTTTTGGAAAAGCTGAGCTGCATAAAGTTGGAATAAATTAAATGGGATGCCAGAAAACTCTCATCTTCCCCCTTCCCACTCCGCTCTGTTCATAGGACACGTTTCCTGATGCATCACATGCAAATTTGGGCCTCTTCAGCTTTTGTCCAGGGGTTGTTGTAAACACTGAGCCCAAAAAGTGGCAATGGGAGTTGGGCCTTTCATCATTACTGGTCCCAGTTGTATGAGCGTGGGGGAACTGGTGTCGCTCATCCACTGGCCTGCTATGTTCCTGCTCTACACATCGTACCTTGTGTCTGCAAAATGCAACGATGCCCTCGAGTCCTCTCAAGTCCGTATCTGGCCAGCACGTGTGTGGAGACCATCTCCCTGCCTGACAGCAGGTAGATTTGTTGGAAAAGGGTGGTTGTGTCCTGCTTGGCTGGGCAGAGAGGATGGCAGCGTCAATGCCCTGTCCAGCGTGATGCTCATGAAGCTCCCTGAGCTGCCGAGAGGCTGCACGAGAGCAGTGGTTTCCTGCTCCTTGAACAGGGGAGCAGCTTCACAGGCAAGGTCCCTCCTACCCAGCACAGGGACCTCGGGGACCTTAGCAGATGCTTGGGCAAAGGCTATAAGGAGGAGGGAGCTCTGCTCTCTCCAGCTTCCCAACCTGGGTATTTCATGGGCTTCTTAGAGTTGCATCTAACCATGCTGTTTATTAGCCAGCAGGTGGACCTGTTCTCCATGAATCATCCACGCTCCTCGCCATGGTTTTGGTCTCCTCTGCACCTCAGGCAAAAAGTTCCTTGGGCTGAGCGGGGCACTGCAGGGAGGAAACCATCCATGGGTTTCCATGGAGGACCCTCCAAGGGCTCTCCCCTTGGCTTGCTTCAAGGAGAGCAAAATTTGAGCCAGCTGAAAAGCCAGCCTCAGTGTTTCCTTGTGAAGCCTTTACCCAGAATGGGCTGCTGGGAAGGTGCAGGAAGGCCTGGACTGTGTGTGGGATCAGGGCTTGGCTGAGCTGCTTCACTCATGGGGCTGTGGAGACAGGTCCCTCGAAGGTCCTGCACCAGGGTGAAAGGTGCTGCCTAAGGGAGCATGATGGCACAGCTCGGTGCTTGGGGCACCGTGGGGTGGCAAAGAACAACGATAATAATAAAAAAGAAACCAACCCACACTGCATTCAATTAAAATTGCAGCCTTGAGGGTGAGGCTCCATGTGGCCCCTGACTGCCAGCACCCAAGTGACTGTGGTTTCCCTTTGGCCTCCCCAAAGGAAGACAAAACCACAGGGCTGCTTCCCTATCTGTTTTTTCCTACCCCATATCATGCCGTTGAGTGGGCTCCTTGCAGGGGGGCAGAGACACGGCAGTATGGCAAGGGGAGAAAAGAGCTTCTGGTTAGGTTTTCCCAGGGCTGCAACACAGTCTTGACGGCTGCATGCGTGTGTGCATGTGTGTGATGGGTGTCATTGCTTGGATCCTGGCTCTGGGCTTTCTTCTGGGCTGCCTTTGTGCCTCCTGTACTCTGGGTAATCAGGTGTGCGTTTGGGCATCGGGACCTGGCCAGCAGCCTGTGGGGTACTAGCTGAAACCCTGGCGACTCCGGTGTAACACACACAAGACTATCTACACTGGCAAACTACGGTTTTAGTGCAGCACAAAAATTATACACTAATACAAATAATATGATTACTATAAGACTGTATAGCTGTATCTGTGTACAGCTATAGCTACCTATACACATGCATATAGCTTGTGGACAGGAGTATGACCTACTAGCCCACTAGCTGGGGGTAAAAAAAAACCCCAAACAACAGTAACCTTTTGGGTGGAAAGCCCGTTTTCAGTGCCTGTGTGGCTGAAAGCAGCAGCTGGGCAGGCAGCGCAGGCAGCGCAGGCAGCGCAGGCAGCACAGGCAGCGCAGGCAGCACAGGCAGCGCAGGCAGCGCAGGCAGCGCAGGCAGCGCAGGCAGGCTCGGCGCGCCGCCTGGTGCTGGCTGAGACTCCTGCACCGTGGGGTGCCCGGGAGGATTGGGCCCAGCCTTGCGGTGTGGCATGGGGGGACAGCGGGGTGCAGACCCCCACCCACCCCCCCGCTAGTTTGGGCCAGCAGGTTTGGCCACAGCT
>VXBL01002581.1:1252395-1277333 GCA_013400195.1 Aramus guarauna
CAGCTGTGCTATGGGGTGAGAAAGCCGTGGGGGAGCAGGTGGCTGTGGCAGGTCTGAGTGGTGCGAACAGGATGGGGGAATACGTGTTAGCACACCCACAGTCCCCTGTGGGGGCCGAAGGGAACCATTTTGCCTCCCACCCTGTTCTGGGCACGTGGGGTGATGCTGGCAGCCAGCCAAATGGAGGGAATGGGGGACGCAGGAGGAGGGAGGTGAGGGGGTGAATGAAGGGTGGTGGCTGCGTGGGCAGATCCAGCACCGAGGAGGACACGGAGCAGCGGGAAGGGCCACCAAGGAGGGCTACCATGAGGTGTCTGAGGACCATGGCCTGGGCTGCCGCAAGGATGGCACAGGCGTGTTCCTGCACGCTGGGACACTGGGACACGTCTTCCAGCTGCCAGAGAGATCTGAGGCTCAGACACCAGTGGGGCTCAATTGGGGATAGCATCTCGGGGCTCAGCACCACTGGCAGCCAGGCAGTCTACCCCACATAATCCAGCTGAACATGGGTGCTGTGCCCCACTGCCACATCCATGCAAAGAAATTACAAAAAAAGGCAGGGCAGCTCTGCTTTAAGGATGCTCTAAACTCAAACTTGCCATTTTACCACTGCCTTAGCAGATTACTCCAGTGTCAACAGCTCCCCTAAACCATTGCCACCTCGTTACCCCACGCCCTGTACCTCCCCAGCACCTCCATGGAGCTGGCTGAGCCCCCCGGGCACAGCACAGGGATGCCGGGGGATGCTCGGGGCCAGAGCAGCTTGCTGGCAGGCCCCGGCACAGAGAGGGTCCACAAGGGTCAGGCACGAGCTAACTGAATGCATAACTTTATTAAATAAATGCTTTGTCATGAGAAAAGACAAAGATCAAAGAGTAACATAAATTATAAGTTGAATAAATAGTATACAGCAATCTTCACTTTTTAATAAAATGTGAGATTTTTTTTTTTTTTAAGTACAAAATGCTAAACAGAGCATTAAGCTCTTCTTCCATTGTCAGTTTTTCACAAACTGCTTTTTTTTTTTTTCCCACCAGTAAGATTATGAGTATTTCTTGTTTACTGGAAAAAGAAACCACAACAAAAACAAAACAAAACGAAACAACAGAGCTACCGTATGTACGTAAAGCTATAAAAAGCTACCGTAAAATGTGTAGTGAGTATTGCTTAAAGATAAAAACCAGGCAGGAAACTCGGAATCTGGTGTGTTTTAACTGTTACAACGGTGAGTAACGTGCGTGGTGATGTCTGTCCCGGTGGCAGTGATGGGGGGCTGCGGGGGGGGTGGGNGTAGCCCAGCCGCCGAGCGCTGCTCCCCGGGGAGATGTGGTGGAAGGGGCTGACCCCTGCGCCATCCTTGTCCGCTCCTTCCCAGCTCCCATTCCGGGTACCGGTGCAGGCTCAGTGCACACACCGTGGCTGCAGACCCCCCGCAAGCCTCACACCCCCCTCACACCCCGATGCACAAATTGCCAGCACTTCCCCATCTACCTCAACCCACCCCCACTGCTCACCCAGCCCTCCCCAGCTCCCAAATCTGCCCCTTTTGGTATTCTCACCTCAAATGCAAAGGAGTGCTGCTGGGTGCTGAGAATGGGGGCACCTCATCACTGCCACCCTGGGGGGGGGTGGCCAACCCCTCCTGAAGCTGCTCTCACCCCCCAGCCCAACCCTGGTCCTAAACATTAGTGCAGCCTGCAAACAGCCTCGTCCTGCTGGGGATGCTGGAGGGAGCAGGCAGCCAGGGTGTTCCTCAGTGCCCTGCTCCGGGAGCTGAGGTGGTTTTGGGCGTGATGGCAGCACAGTCCCCTCCTTGCCTCCCCCTCCTTCCCCCAGGTTGGCAGGGACAGGACAGGCGGTGCCATCCCAGCACTGGGTGTGCAGGCTGGAGGGAGGTCGTGTGGGGATGGATTCTGGTGCTCTGGGCTCCTGGGGCCATGGCTGAGACACCCTTTTGCAGGGGCACATCGGGGAGACACCCCTCCCAGCTGACCCTCGCCCTGCAAAAGCATCATCCCAAAAGACAAGGTTCATGGGGAGCTGCCGTCCCTCTGCCCACTCCCATCCCGCCCTGGCAGCACGTCTCCTTTCTCTGCAGCCAAAGGCTTTCAAGTTTTGGGAAATCAAACAACAAAACAAACAAATGAACAAAAAAAAAGCAAGAAAGAGGGAGACAGAAGGAGGGAAGGGTCCTGGGGAAGGTGGTACTGGCCTATAAAAGTCAGGAGGCTTTGCACGGGGATTGGCGAGCGGAGATGAGAGCGGCAACAATGGCGACCTGTGGCCCTTGGGGTTGGCACAGGGTCCTCCTCCTCCACCTGCTTTCTTCACCCATTCTTCACCCCATCTTTACTGCACCATTAGCCCCATACCCCGGTCAAACCGACCCTGCTCCATCAGCCCCGCTGAGCCCGGAGGGGTCCCTCTTTCGGCCCCTGCACTGTGCTCCCCTCCACCAACACAGAGGTCACTTTGCTCCTGCAGGTCTTTTTGGGGGACAGATCTGCTTTTGGTGCCACCCTCTTCTTTTTCAGCAAGGGAAGACACCTCATCCACAGCTCCAAACATGCCCCACCATGGGGTTTCCATGGAAGTCCATCGGCAAAACTCGCCCCCACCATAACTCCAGGGAAAATAACCACGGGATGTCCAATCGGGGCAAGTGTCCTGGTGGGGGGCCTGCGGGGTGCTTGGGGGGAGTGATGCTGTGCCATGGGAGGCTACAGGGGTGCCCAATCCGTGATGGAGAGGACCCTCCGCCAGAGCCCCTTGGCATCGAATCCCCCTTGTCCCATCCCTGCTGGCTAGGACCCACTGGCGCTGCAGACCCCCCTTCCTCCCTGCCCAGCTCCGTCAGGCTCAAAGGGGCTTTTGGGGGTGCAGACACCTTCCCCCTGAGATCAGCCGTGTCCTTTGGGCAGTGCTGGCTGCCAGCTCCAGCTGCGGCAGTGGGATGTGGTCCCCAGTGGGTGCGTGTTTGCCCACTGGGATTGGAGTGCCCAGACCCCACAGCTCGCTTTCCTTTCCTTTCTTCCTGTCACTGCAGGATCTCCTCCCAGCACCAACATCCTGGAGACCCTTGTCATGGGGAAACAGGAGGCAACAGTCCCAAAATCAAATGTAAAAAAATACAAACAACAAAAAAAGTCAGGAAGGCAGCTGAGGGCTGTCCCAGCACGCCTGAGGCAGTGGGTCTCCATGGCGTGGTGCCTGCTGTCACTCAGCAAGGAGCTGGATCCCAGGTTAAACGTGAGGGCCAGTCGCAGGATCATACTGCAGGGTGGCGGGAATCAGCCGTGGCAATGTGAGCGGTATCCTCAACATGAAGGGATGGAGACCAGCGTCTTTTCCTACCCATGGGAAAGGCTATAAACCAGCCTTAACAAAATCCAAGACGAAACAAAGTGTAGGTTTGTTTGTTTTTTTTTTTTCCCCCTGGAGCAAACCACTTTTTTGGCTGTGAAAAAAAAATTTAAAAAATATCTCCATAGTTGGCCTTCCTTGTGGTGGCAAAGGGTGGTGAAGAGTTTTGGCCCCGATCCCCCTGTCCCTAGGTAGGGATGCTTCAGTCTGGACAGCAATGGAGTATCTGCGGCGTCAGCTCGGATGCAGCCCTTGGCGTTGGCAGGGCCCTGATCCTGCAGGCACTGATGCTCCTCCGTAACTCTGCTCCTGTGGTCAGTCCGGCAGATTATTATGCTTTTTTGGGAGGGGGCAGCATCTCTCCCCCTGCTTATAGTTAAGCCCTCCAGATTGCAGGCTTCGAGGCGAAGTTTTGCAAGGAGGAAAGCCACGTCTGTGCACACACACACTCGCACACACGCACAAATGCTTCCACACCTGGATGGACAACAGTCAGAGTTCCACTTGTCCAAAAAGATTTCTGACCTCCCATTTGAGAGGAACTGGATGGAGAAGGGTGTCTTGTTGGATGATTTCTTTTTGAAGTCCACGAATATTTTTGGGGGGAGATATTCGTGCCGTTGCAAGAGCTGTGTTTCCCTCCCCAGCTCATCTCCAGACACGAAGCCAGCAGTCCCACTCCTCCTCCTGACGTGTCAAAATCTGCCTGGACCTGGGGTGGTCGTTTGAGACTGAAGTCAAATCAAATTGACTCGAGTGAGTCCCAGCGATGTGGGGAGGAGGCTGGAGGACTGCAGCGAGGAGGGGGAACACTAGTGGCCGCAAGGTTTTCTCTTGAGACCCTTTAGAAAATGACTGGCTAAACTGAAAAGAAAAAAAAAAACAAAAAAAACCCAACAAAAACCTAACCTCCCTGAAACCCATACTCTTTCTCTACCAACTTGGAGAGATTCCTGCATCAGGGTGGCCGTTGCTTGCGGCAGGGGGGGCACAGGTGGCACTGGGGAGAGGCGCAGGATGGCGGAGCGGCCGCAGCAGGTTTGTCTCTGGCTCTGCCCTTTCCTTGCTGACTCCTTGTTGTCAAGAGGCTGCTGTAGATTCCGAGTCCTCAGTTTCTTCAGGGTTTGTTTTTCTCTTTTCTTCTTCTCTTTTTTCTTTTTTCTTTTCTTTTCTTTTCTTTTCTTTTCTTTTCTTTTCTTTTCTTTTCTTTTCTTTTCTTTTCTTTTCTTTTCTTTTCTTTTCTTTTCTTTTCTTTTTTTCTTTTCTTTTTTCTTTTTTTTTTCNTTTTCTTTTCTTTTCTTTTCTCTTTTTGGTTTCTTTTCTCTCTTTTTACTTTTCTTTACTTCTTTCTTTCCCTTTCTCTTTTTTCCTTTTTCTTCCTTTCTCTTTTTTCATTTCCTTCCTTTCTATTTTTTTCTTTTCCTTTCTTTTTTTCTTCTTACATGAGATGAAAGGAATCGGAGTCCCGGGGCGCGGGGAGGTGCGGAGGGGAGGGTGAAAGGGAGCCTGGGTAGGTAGTGATGGGGCGGAGGGAGGGGATGTGACTTCACTCCACGTTGCTGCTGTCAAATGCGTGGCACTGCAGGTCTCCGCTCAGGTAGTCAGTCCCCGGCAGCTTCATGCCGTATTTGTCCACACACCAACACAACCCACGCTTCCGGCCTCGGGAGGGCTTGCACTGGGGAGACACCCAAGGGCAGAGATCAGGAGCTGGCCACCAGACGCCCTGTGGTTCCCTGGCGCTAGGGATCGGGATCAGCCCTGCGCTTCACCCCTTTTCCCCTAGTGATGCAATCCCCCGGGTAGGACCTAGCTCCTGCTGTCTGCTTTCAGCACATCTCCATCCCCGCTGCTACCTCAGCCCGGGGCTCTCTGACTTTTCCTCCTCCCACACCAGCTCCTTCAGGCTGCTTGCCTCAGACTGGATGGCACTCGGAGCCATCAGCAAGGCCACCCACCACCAGCCGTGCCTGGAGATGCTCACAGCAACCTCCCCACCAGCCCAGCAGAACAAAAACTTCCTTCCTTTCCATCCAGAGCAGCGGACCCTCCCTGGGTGAGGAGCATCCCTCCGTGGGGCTCTTTCTTACCTGCTTCCTCTTGTAGAAGCCTTTTCGGTCACAGTTGGGGAGGTGGACGGCGCGGGGGACCATCCGCTGGCTGCTCTTGAGCTCCTGCAGGGATGCCTCCATATGCCTGCGGCAGGGGCCCTGCGAGCAGGGAGAAGATGGAGCGTGAGAAGGGGAGCACCCTGCAGCAAGCCTCCAGCTGCAAATGTCCCCAAGTCCCCTGTCCACCCCCCCAGCCCTCATCGGCACCCACGCCCCAGGGGGACAAAGCCCTCCCAGAGCCCCCAGCCCACAGGAGCCCCGTGGAAGGAAGGCGAAGGCACCCACCAGCTCAAACTCTTGCCGGAGCTCAGGGATGACAACCCTGGGGTGTGCCGTGTTCTCTGCCATGCCCACAAACTTGGCCAGGGTCAGCTTCTTTCTGCGGTCCTTCTTCAGGGCCTCAGCCTTCAGCTCGGAGAGGCGCCCGTGCTTGGGCCGGTAGGCCTTGGGTGGGTAGGTCTCCTCTGTCATCTCCGACGTGGTCGGCTCCTCGTGTTCTCGGGACTCCCGTTCTGGAGGGGAAGGGATACCAAACCGTCAGGTCTCCATGAGCTGACGGGCTTGCTTTTGCATGGAGAGCCTCCTGCCCAACTCCAGAGGACATCTTTACACCAGGCAGGATGGGAACAAATGACCAAAGAAATCCCTTTCCCAGCTGCTGCCTACAGTCCTGGCTTTATCCCACTGTGTGGGACTTGGCATGGCTTTCGTGTGACCCCCGAGCTAAGGACAGGAAGATGTCTGAGGGCGTGGAGGAGCTGGGGGGTCAGGATGGGCTCCTACATACAAGGCCACCATTGTTTGCAGTGTGTCAGTGGTGAAGGACTGGTGGGAGGGTTATCCCAAACCCAGAAAGGACCAGATGATACACAAAATGTGGCAGAGAAGCCCCTGTTTAGCCATGGTGAGAGGATTAAGTGACAAATTCACACCAACCCCGCCTTGCAGATGCAAGAGTAAAAGCCAGGGATGCTTGAAGATGAGACAACTCCAAAGTAAAGGTCAATCCCACAGCAAAGCCACCACGTGGCTGGGCAGACACTTTGGCAGCAATGACGAAGATGTGGCTGGCAAGTGCTGGGATCTCCAGGGTCCTCAATCTGCAGCCCCATGCTCATGGGACCGAACCAGCCCTTATCTGCTGGCATCCATCGAGCAGCTGGCAAAGCCCGGGGTAACGCTGCCAAGTGGTGCTGCCTGACCGTAGATGCCACCGATAGTACCGACGGCAAGGGAGGAGCACGTACCGGCTCTGCCCGCAGCAGTTGCTTTCCTATACACCCCCCGGATTGCCCCAGCGTGACCTGTGCCAGCAGGATGCAGTCAGGAGCCCTGTGCAGTTATATATAGGAGAGAGCTGGTGACAGTCTAAACTTAGATGACTTGTGACATTTAGTACAGCCACCGGAGTGAAAAAGGGTTGTTTCTGGACTAAATTTGAATGGAGTTTAAGGCTCCCGAGGCGCCCAGTCTCCCAGTCCCTGGTTCCCAGCAGCCCGGCAGTGACGCCAGGTTTGTGCTGGGGCCAGTGGGCAGGCACAGAGGAACCCACCGTGGTGGGAGGCAGAGCACCAGGGAAGCCGAAATCCCTCCCTGTACCGTGTGTCCCGCGACTTTGATGCCGGTGAACCCTGCTCGTCCCCTCCTGCAACACTACGGTGAAGACAGCAGGGCATCAATTCTGCCCCTTCTTCTCACTGCAGACTGGCAGCTCCCCGGAGCCCAGATGCACCCCCATGGGGAAGGAGGATGGCTCTGCTGCCCAGGGGTGCCCAGGGGTGCCCCGGGGACGCCCAGCGAGGGGGGACAGAGGTGCTGCTCAGCGGCAGATGGCAGCACCAGCCCGTCATACACAGTCCTAGCGGGGTGGCCTTGGAGGTGGCCAAGGGGATGGGCTGGTCACCGGACCCCCAAGCCTGCCACGGCTGCCGGTCTTCCCTCCCTCCTTGCCAAGACAGACCTGCCTCCTCCCAGCAAAACTGGAAAGTTTTCCACAGCCACTTATTTTATTAAAGCAGCCTTTATTTCTTCTCTTTCCACAAGAACAGAGTTGGGTCTGCATCACAGACTTAGCATCCTCTGAGCTGCCCACAGCAATGTAAATAACCCCATGCACCATCCTCAGGACTCGCACATATCCCCAGGATGGGACTCTCTTGCCATTTTGCCCCGTGTTGCTCATATGTCTGGGGTTTTTTTCTTGCTGCAGGACTCAAAGGCCCACACAGGTTGAGGCTTCTCTATTATAAGGGAATGACAGACAAGGGATAGGGAAGAAATTGATTAAATTGGGAATGATCTTGTCCCCCAGGAAATTACACTGTACAAGGTGCAGTAGAAGAGCATCCTTTGCCACAAAGATGTTGCAGCACTCCGAGGTTCGAAGGGCAACCAGAGACATCCACAGTGACTAAGCCCTTCCACAGCAATGAAACACGCTGTGATCTGTCCCAGGAATCCCCTCTGGCACCGACTGCCAGGGACAGACATGGCAGAGCCAGGGCTTCTCCCTGCGCTGTGCTACGGTAATTAAGGGGAGGGGAGGATTCACACCAGCGCAGGCAACCCTGCAATAACACAAGAGGGGCACAGCTCATTAACTCTGCAATAACAAATATGAGAGGCACAGCTACCTGGGAAAACCTAAAATAACAAACAAATGGGACAAGGCAGCAAGGATTCAGTCAGAAAAACAGTACGGGGTGTCCAGTCCCCAGGACTCATGGTGCAATGGGTATTTGCAGCAGCTCAGCCTGCTCATACGGTCAGCAGCTTCAGCCTCCACAAATACCTCATTTCTCTGCTGCCTTCAAGCTGCCAGCCAGCCAGAGTGGGCTGGGAGCTGGGCACTAACATGGAGGCCTTTCGGCCAAGGGAGATGGGAGCCGCAGGAGCCCAGTGCTCTGCAGAGGGAGCCGAGGGCTGGCATGCACTGAAAGCTGCCCAGCTCCCAGCCCAAGTCCAGTGCTTCCTGCATGGCCGAAAAAGCACCTGGAACTGACCCCTTTCACCCTCCCTGCCATGCACGGGTCCCTGCTCAACTAGTGATATGACAAGGGTGGCTGTGGTGGGACTTCTCTGTCTGCTGCTCAGCAGTGGTGTCTAGTTTGAGTCTTTATGTCCCAGTGAGAACCGCATGGATGCCTTGGAGGGATCCCTTTCCTCCACCCTCTGATGTTTTTTATAGCCTAATTTCCTTCAGCAACAAGGAAAATTCCTGGCTCGTGTACTCAAATATCTGTTCCCTAATTTGATACTAACAAGATGATTTTGACAAACTGAAGGGCAGAGTTCTCTGACACACGAACTCCTGACAAGCTCTGGGCAGCTGGTGAGGGACCTTCCCCGCGCCAACGCAGAGGGACGGGCAGAGCCGGGGCGGGCAGCACCCATGCAGTCCCCCCGCTCCGCTTCCTGGCCGGCTCATCCACACCAACCTGTAGCCGCCCACTGCGTCCGGGACCAGACACCCACATCAGCATCTCCAGAGCCCCTGCACCCACCTGCCCATCCTCACCCACCAGCTCATTCGTTAACCTCCATCTGCCACCCCAGGGCTGGCTCGTGGCAGGGAGCGCTGGCACGGCTGCACCTCTGCTCCCGAGGAGGTGCCGGCAGGAGCAGCGCCCAATTTCCCCGAATGAGCCCTAACTGTGCCTGTCTGAGACTCAGGAAAGAGGCTGGAGTTCCTCCTCCCTCGCTGTCAGGATCTGGCCTGCTGCACAGCCCCTTCCTGCCGACTCCCATCCACCTTGCCAACCCGGCGATTGGGTTTCAGGCAGGCGGCTATTTGCAGAGGCTGAGCATGCTACATCTCTGTAATTCAGCTGTGGGTGTAAGGCATAGGCAGGAAGGTCCTACTCACCACGTCTCCATCCAGGGGACAGTGGGAAGCAGGAGGTGGGTGGCTCTCACATCTCCTTCCCTTCTCCCCACTCCTTAGGAGGAGTGACCTCTCAGCAGAGGTCCCAGGCTCACTGGTGACACAGAAGAATGATACTGCTGGCCAAGCCAAGGATGCCTGGCTAGCTTTGAGGTGAGACCTGGACTGCAGTCACCTCAAGGGGATGTTGACCCTACAGCCAAGGCAGGAGACTGAACTCAACTCAGAGCCACCTCATGGCTTCACGTCTGGTCTCATGCTGTGGTGCCCATGGAGGACCCAGGGAAAGAGGGGCGAGCATCTGGAGATGCTCCTGACACACGTCAGGCCAGAAGGACTGTGGTGGTGGTGTCCTAATTCATGCAGGCTCCCATGAGCCCTGGGAGGCAGAAAATACCCATAGCAGAGCATGGGCTGTCCTCTGCCCCAGGGCTGAGGGCTTAGTGCCCTCTCCTCGCTCCAGGCTGGCCAGAGGAAGGTCCCTAGCAGGAGCCATTTCCAACCCTTTCACCCTGCCCCCACACAAGGTACATGGAGTAGCAAAGTACCAGGCACAGTTTCTGGGAAGCTGCAAATTGCTCCAGTGCGGCTGCGTGCTGTCCTTGACAGACATCACCCAGAGCAGCCCGTGCACCTTCCTGAGCCTGGGCCAAAACCCTGCCTGGGTGCTTCTGTGCTCCAGACGTTTTGGACATGTGTGAGGTCCCCACAGGGTGTGCGTGTGTGTTCACACGTGGGTGCAGGGCGTGTGGGAACACCACCTCCCTGTTTGCTGACATGACACACAGGAGCAGGAAGCTTCTTCCAAATGGCTAGGAGGCTTGAATTTTCATAACACATTTTCATCGGTTTCTGGCAGGAAGGTAGGAAAACTATCTATTGACTGCTGCTGCTAATGATCCGTGCTCGTTACATCCACAGCCCACTGCTAGAGGACTTGCTGTCCTGTTCAAACACCCAAAAAGAAGTCACATGTACCTAAGACAGACAAGCACAATAGCACAACCTTTCTAAACAGCCCTTGTGAGTATTATCATGATTATTATTATTCACAGCACAAGCACTAGCATAATACACCACTTAAGCAGGAAGATGTTGGAGAAAGACTTAACGGGGATCTCAGTTAAACCTCTAGCATAGGAACTAGAGCAAATGTCACTGATGGAGACCTTGAGAAGTTGCCCAGTCTTTCTTTTGCCCCCAAACTCACCCATCTCTGTTCAGAGGTGCTCGTCACAAGGTGGAAATTAAGGCTTACGTTACCCAGGAGCTGAAACCTCGCTGCTTAGAGCGCAAGTGTCTCCCACTGTACAGTGCAGTGCAACAGTGCACAAAGTCTCTGCTCTCCACCAGAGGAGGATTTACCCACAGGATGAAGAGTTACCTCCCAGTATTCCCATGAATAGGACTGCAGGACTGCACAAGTGACCCCCCACTCTGCTTTTCCAACGGGGTCATTGTGATTTTGGGCCCTGGTGGCAGCTGTCTTTGGAGGACCCCGGTTTCTGTCCCATCGCCGCTTACAACAACGTGGCATTTTCCAAACCTAGCTGGGGGATCTCTGACACCTTGGCTTTCTTTTTGAGGGGAGGGACAACATCCTGCGATCAGACAACTAGGCAGCTGACACTGGCACGAGAGAAGGGAAAAAATTTATGGGAGAGACTGGTGGATAGAGGGAGGGATTTTTCTCAAGTTCCCATCAATCAGGACCCCGAAGTGCTAATCAGAGCCTGATCAGGATGCTCCCTCCAAGCTTCACCCATAAAAACAGCTGCCCAGCACAAACAGCTGCAGACACCTATCTACGGCGGCTCCGTTATCTGCCCAGCCCCACGCCGGCTTCTTACATCTTCCTGCTGGACTTTACGTGCACACGCAGGCAGACATAATGACTGCTGAAATGAATGTTGGTCTTCTTGCCTGTACCTGCCAGAGGGACAGGATTCTCCCATTTCTCCTTCCTCCCCCATCCTTTATGGTACTGGTTCTTGCTGGGCAATGCTTAGCAGCTTCCCTGGGCTCCCTATGGCCGGGAGAGGAGGCACATCAGTGCTGTCCCTGAAAACAGTTTTTGCACTTGCAAATCATGTTAGAGATGTACCTATTTTTCTTCAGACTGTGTCTTATACAGGAAGTCTGTGCTCAGGTCCCTGGCTGGTAAAAACCCCCATCGTGCATTTCCCCCCCCGCTGCCCTCCCCACTCGTCCCCACTCCAGAACAGGGGACATGCCTGAACCTCACTGAGACCTCCTGGGATGGGCAGGCAAGTTCCTCCCCAGCCTGGACCTGCACCTGTGACCATGATGGCAAAACAAAAATCCCTCTCTCCTGGTCTGCACACAGGGACAGCTGCTGTGTTTGCATTCCTGAAGTGCAGGCAGGGAAAGGATAATGCAGGCAGGGAAGGGGTAATGCAGGCAGGGAAGGGATGCAGAACAAGGAGGGTCATCTCATCTCGCGCCCTTTGGCAGCTGGAGAGCACAACTGAGCAAAAGCATTCCTGAGCTCCCCAGGGGCCACTGGGATCAGCCCAGACAGAGGGGAGCTTTCACCGCCCTAACGAAGAACAGCTCATTTATGTTCCCTGTTGCAGGCACAACACCCCAGCACGGAGGTGAATGACCCCCCGCCCCTCATCACAGCCCCGGGGGGGTGGGCAGCGGAGCCGGCTCAGGCACGATGCCCAGGGCCAGGGTCACTGCTCCGGACCACCGCCCCGGTGAAGTCAGGCAGTGATCTCAGGCGGCCGCCCAGCCCGAGGACGTCTGGCACCCACAGGAGGAAGAGCAGCCAGGGCCAGGGATGCAGGCTCCGGCCGATCCCTCTGCTAGCCCCGGGCGTTGGCTGCCGGAGAGCCAGCTGCAATGTGCCTTGGACTTTCGACGAACTTTTGTGCTTTCGTGGGGACTTGACGGCAGGCCGGCGCGGCTGGTCTGGTGGGGACTGACGAGGGAGCACGCTGGTGATGCTCGCAGGCGATGAGAGACTGGGAGGAGACACCACACACCGAGAAGGACAGAAAAGCAGCAGCCCTGCTTGGACTGCCACCCCACCTCCCCCAGGTCCCAGCAACGTGCAACAGGCATTTATGATAGATCTGTGTCAAGTAATGCCAGTTCTCTAACACAGAGGTGTTAGGCTCAACTCCATGTCTAAGTCATTGCTGAGATGCTGCACCCTCCAAACTGTGACCAGCCCTATCATTTGGCTTGGGTGCTGATTTTAGGGTGGAATGACCTATCTCTGGAGGCTCCAGCGTCTCCTCCTGTGACTCCAATGGTCTCACTTAAGGTCTGAAGTTAAGAAAGATAAATCCCACCACCTCTTCAGTACTGATCCCCTTGCAGCCTGTGGTGCAGGTCTCATGGGCGGCAGTGCCAACCTATTTTACAGGCACAGGAGCAGTGGTAAGAACACCCAGACCCTATTTCCTTTGTGATTTGCAGCATGTGGAAGGAAGTCTTTTGCAGTCAAAGCATACGGAGCACCCACAAAAACATCCACTCTGCCTCACCATGCTCAGTCCAGTCCCCTACCAAAGGCATATGATCAGAGTCCAAATAGTCCACAGCCCAAAAGCCACACAAGCTCTTGGAAGAGAGCTCTGGGGTATCCCAGTACCTTAAATCCCTGTGACAGCATGGTGAAAGTTGCTGGGACCTCACTCTCTTGTCCCACAGAGACACCTTTAAAGAGAAGGATGTGGATCAGTGGGACCAAGCTCAGAGAAGAGACAGAAAAGCAACCAGAGGGCTAGAAGGACTCAACACTAGATTAAGACTTATCTCCATTTTATTAAGCCAAGGCCCAAGTAGGATGCTTGGGAACAGCTCAGGAATACCTGAAGAGCCTTGGAGAGCAAGAATGGATGGCAGAGGAATGTGCTATAGTGTGGGCTTTTTTTTTTTTTTTTTTTTTTTTTTTTAAGTAAGTTATTGTTTGGGCTTTGCTGAACTAGCCTGGAAGACCAGCTCTTTCTCAGGAGATTTTTGTCTCCTCAGCAGAAACCTGCGGATGCAGATTCTGCTGCATCAGCCAGGGCTCACCTGCAGAGCATGAATATCAGGTGCTTGGGCTGCCCCCAGGTTCACATAGGATTCATGGGAAAGGGAGATCATCGTCCTGATGACCTCAGTGTCCTCACACAGAGCTGGATGGGGGAGAAATGCAGCTCAGCATGTGGGAAAGGAGCTCTCAAGGGAACCAGCTCATGTTTTGGTCTGTTCTGGAAGCGCAGGGCCTATCTGTAGGAATGGATCTCTGGGTCAGCACCACTTCTCTGCAATGCCAGCAAGTGCCGCGTAGGTGGGAGAGGTATAGCTATGGGAACTTGAACCATAAGGAAGGATCTGCACTGCTGTGTGCCAAATGATACTTTCCTGAGATGCCCTTCCTTGCTGCAGCCACAAAATAAAACTCCCTGGAAGCAACTCTCTAGAACAAGGAGAAGAGCAAGTTTAGAGATGGGAAGCTCCATGATGTGTGCTCCTTTCCTACAGGTAGCTAGCTGTTAGTTCAGCGGGCTCCAAGCATCTATGCTTTGCTGGAAGAGCCAAGCTTGGCCATCAGCTGGAGGGCTGGGCTGGTTCTGACTTGGGGTATATAAGCAAGGACTGGAGCTCACTGTTGTCTTTGACCTATCCCTTTCTCTCCAGAGAGCTCCTGAACTTGGCTATGATTAGTTCTCAACAGAGGCTTGGTAGCTAGCAATGCATATACAGGGCACACCAAGATCAGGTGAAGGTCTGGGCCTGTGGCGGACAGGCAGTGTGGCCAGTGACTTGGGGATCCCAGCAACAACCATTTTGGTGCAAGAGGGAACCCAAAATGTCCTGCTAGTAAAAGAGTTGGGAAACTTTCCAAAGTTTCTCCCTCCAGTAAGATGATGAACAAACATCCATCCATTACGAGTAAATGATGCTGGCGTGCACCATCTTGCAAAATTGCAGGCACTCTGTTTCTAGATAGCTGCTTGTATCAGCCTGACATTTCCTGAACAAAGTTATCGTCCAGGGAACTGAACTGGCAAGTGGAGAGGAAGGAAGTATTTCAGGATTAGATTTACATCAAGAAGCTCCTGTTGCTTATGCACTGATGATAGGAAGATAAAACATATTTCCTTCACATCATCTGGAGACTACAGATGTTCCCCATTCCATATGCCGAAACTGCAGAAGAAGCTAAGAGCTGAACTGAAGAGTGACCCAGAGAAATCTAGATAAATCATCTTTCAATATCAGTGACCAAGACCAAGACGTATTTTTCCTTCCTGGAAAGGATGATATCATTTGGTATTTCTTAGTCTTGCATCTTTTCCAACAAAGCCACCCTAGCAGCAGATTCCATCAGCTGTAATAAAGGCAGCAAAAAACCCACCAGCCTGCCAAGGAACTAACAGCAGAAAAGAGCAAAGAAGGAAAACTCAGGGAAGAAGATTGTATGACAGTCTCTGTCTAACTGACTATAAAGATGAGGAAAATCCTGACAAGCATCGTTTAATTGTTTATCAGAAGTTTCTGTGTGGGATTTATCTGTGGCAAAAAGACAGGAAAACCCTTACTAGAAAACAAATATATTATCAGGTCTTCTGAATGGAAACAAAAAGATGTGAACTGCTTATCTGGCCACCAGGTGGGAAGGGATCACCTGAAAAAAATCTTGCTATGTCTTTAGAAATAAAGGAGGTGTGGTGGGTTGGAAGAGAAGCCTAATAGCAGCCATCAACTATCATTATTGTATGAGAAAAAAGGGGACAAGGAGGGCTTTCTTGGATGAAGGTAGCTCAACATCAGTGGTGGAGGAAACATCACGAGGGAGAAAGAGTAGGTAGCTTTGCCCCCTTGGACTATGTGGGGCCTGTCTCCAAAACTCAGATGAAGGCAGGTGTCAATGTAAATGAGATGTCAAGAAATCTGGACTTGAAAGCAGGATGCTGCCAGGATAGTGATACTATTTAGATCACTGAAACCCAAACGTGACAAATCATAGTAGAGCCAGGTGCTAAGAAGGCCTTAGAAAGAGAACCATAACCGGGAAGAGTGTTGCTGGCGGCCATCAAAAGCTGGGATATCACTGTGGATATGGTAGCATTTTACCCTGAGAACAATGTGCAATTAAGAGGAAACCTCTATATTAAAGGAGATGATCCTGAGAAGAGGATGTCCTACCAGAGATGTAGCCACTATGATTTATGCTAAGCTGTCTGGCCTGCTTATGGATGAAGGTGGCTTTTGCCTTTTAGTCAGGGTTTTGATTCTTATTTAGTTTCATACTAAGCAGAAGCTTTTAAGAACTGGCCTACTGGGACTGAATCTGAGAGAGGCTTCTTCCACTGGAGGCTGGTGGTCTCTATCACATGATCCACCCTCTCTTAAGTCATTCAGGGTCTCTGTCAGCCTCAACAGCAGCCAGTAACTGGAAGAGCCAAGAAAGCCAAACCCTTTGCCTGTCCCAGAGAGAGGTGAAGGCACATCAGGTGGAGTCTGGAGATGCATCTGTGTCAGGTGCTGGACAAGAAGTGGTCCAACGCAGCAAGTATTTCAGGTGTGATTGCAACCTCCAGCCTAGCCTGGATTAATTTCTATGCCTTCAGCCTGAGTTTCACAGCTCTGCCTTAAACCAGATGGAAAAGATCTGTGAGATCATCCATTGCTCATCTCTGTGTCTGTACCAAATGACACATTGTCACATGTACTGTCCGACCTGACTTTTATGAGCTCTGAGTGATGAGATTTCCACCTCTGCCCTCAGGACTCCCTTCTACTTTCTTAATGACTCGTTCTCTCAGAAGGCCTTTGCCTGAGGTAGGCCTGGCCATTATTTAATCTCTCAGTCCACCTAAGTAGTACCACAAAAAAGTACTGGAAGTTTGATGTTCACACTCTGACAATACTGATAAGCAGAAACTTGCGCAAACTCGATCCTAACGGATGACTTTTGCCTCTCCTAGCCATTTCCATCCACTGCATACACTAATAAATTCCCTTTGGTCCAACACGATGCAAAGATGCTTTTCAATGTGCAAAAAAAAAATCATGGATGCCTTGATGGAGTAAAGGGTGCAGACCCCCATTTTGGGGGCTGAAACTCCAAGAAAGACAACTGATCACACTTAGCCACAGGTCCGGAGCCTTTCTGGAACGATAAAATTCCTGCTGCATTTTGTTGTTTTTCCTGCAAGCTCAAGCCACCTCTGCTATTACAAAACCAGATAACTGAACATAGAAATGGTTATGAAATAATATGGTAAAATTTCACCCCTTTCTGCTATTTCTTCAGGAAAGCAGGAGTCACAAGTGAAAGCAAAGTGACTGTATGCCACTTTGTGTTTAGACATTATTAAGATGTATTAAGACATACATGTGGCTGTGGCAGCACCAGAATTTATTGCTGGACAGGTATAAGACATGCAGTCCCTCCCTATAAAACTTTTTTTTCTTTTCCAGCATCTCCTTTAAATTAAAAAGTGAAAGCCAGGTTCCATAGTTGTCCACTGTTTTATTTAATTACTAGATTTTCATCACTAGTCCAATGCACAATATCTAATTTCTTAAGCATGAATAATAAATAGGTCTGTTGATTTAATTGTTTTCTGAGGATGAATCCCATGTGAATTTGAAAAAAAAAATATTTCTACTGGTTTTCTACAAAAAGAATTATGACTATTGGCCAACTTTTCCCCCAAAGTTACCTTTAAGATATATTCCCTCTCTTGTTTGGCTAGGGGATCATTTCCTTAAGTATCTGTCAGGATTACCTTCTTGCCCTTAAACAGCAACCAGACCAGTTATCTCCATCAGTGAGCCAGCTGTGTCCATCCAACAAGAAAACAAACCAAACTGCAATAACAGCCCTCAAGGCAGGCAGCCGCTAAGAGCTTTCCAATCCTGCTGAAGCCAACAGCATCTTCAGCTTTGGCCTCACAGTCCTTCGAGGACTGAGATAGCTGGTTCCCACGAAGGGAATTAGGTGCCTGAAAGCCTATGATGCTGTGGGTCTAGCAAAAAGGTGCTCAGCATCTTGCAGGATCAAGCCCTGCCAGACTAATAGGAAACGATGTGCCAGATTGCTCTGTGAGGGGCTGACACCCCATTTCCACATTCTGCGTGAAAGAGGCAGTACCAAAAGGGTGGAAGTATGGGGAAAAATTATGGGACTATCAGAGGGGTCTGGAGAATGAGGGCAACAGCATGAGAAAGGCTTTATGGAAACACACACAAGTGCCCACTGACGACTCAGCCATAAATTTAAGGTGCCTCCTCAAGGTTTAGCCTGTTGACCAGAGTCTCTCTGCAGCCAGGGAGGCCTGGACCTTCCCTGCAGGCATATCTTAAGGCAGGTGTGGTCTCCCAGCCAGAAGCTGATGGTTAAAAGACTGATAGGCAGTTAGCACACTTGTACTGGAAACATCATAAAGAAACAGGAGATCCACCAAAAAGTGCTGAGAAATGGCTTCCTTGAGAGCAAATTTGCCCAGATCAGACCACTGAGAGTCCCAAATTTCTGCAAACACATTATGCTGGCTTCTGCTGGGATTAACTGTGAGCCATAGATTGACATAAACACTAAGGGGTCCCCTCAGATGACTAGCATCAAAGAGCCACCTCAAAAATAACATCTTGCTGAGAGTTGCCTTGGCTACACAGCTGAAAGAATAGAGAGTGTCTCATGGGGGCTGAGTGGTGAGAGGATGGGGGATTTCACTCCTTCATCACCAGATGCGACGTGACCCTTCCCAGATGGGCAGAGGCATCAAGCATGACCCATGCCCAGTGATCTCAAATGGGCAGCCCCAGGGTCCGGGAGCGCTGGCACAGCTGCCACCCCACTCTGTGACCCAGCCCTGCACATCGCCCCGGGGAGACCCGGCATGGAGGCTCTCACGAAATGGGCCTGGGGGGTCCAGGTGTTAGAGGATGGCAGCATGTGGGATAGGGTTCCTGCTCCTCCTTGCCAGCAGAGCCTCCTCATGCTTTTGGCTACACCTGTCCTGAGGATGAACAGAAAATATCTTTTACCTGTAAAAAATCTTCTTACAAATGACTAGGTGGTTATTATGCTGGCTTCCAGTGAGTTCATCCAGGACAAACTCTTTGGATCATCTTTGACCTCTGCATGCACCATGTCTTCAAGTCCTGCTGCTTCCTCCTCCTCAATGCTGGAGATTGTTTCTCCTGCCCTCAGCTTGCCACATTTCAGCAAATTTGCCATCTTTTCCCAGTCCAGTTCTTCTTTCCTGCTTTCCCAAATGCCAAATGCCAGCTGTTGCTGCCTAGGCAAAGAGAAGTTTGCAGGGTCCCAGTACGCTCAGTGCCCCTTGCACCGTCTCCTCTACCAATGCCACCAGGTACCACTGCCTCCTGCACATGTCCTCCAGCTCTGGCATGCAGCAGGAGGATCGACTGCCCTCTGCAAGCCACAACTTATCTGCACCTCCACTGGGATGTCTCTCGGGGTATTTAACTAACGTACACTTAGTCCATCCAGAAAACACAACCCACCTCCAAACACGGAGCGGGGGGGGTGAGTTCAGATCCACACAGCTGGCTGGGAGGAATATCTGGCCTCTATCTTCTTCCTTGCCTCTCCTCGTTTGATAAGCTCACCTGCTGCACCTCATTTCTCAGCCCTCAGTGGGAGGATAGGGTAGGCGGGTCTGTGCACCAATATCTGATCTTGACGGCAAAATACCAATGTGCCAGTCATAAGCAGAACCACTGCACCTGAGAAAGGTTTGTGTGTGCGGCCTGGAAACCATTCTGCCCCCAGAGACAAAAATGCTCCGTGCGTGTCTGTGTTTGCACACATTAAATGTTTGTGCAGGCGTGTGTGGGCGTGTGAACAAGGGTACATGTGTGCATTAGGCTCACACGCATATCTGCCTTGTGCATATTAATCCTGCTGCTCTGCAGCCCACATCGAGGGGCACGTGTGTGCCAGCCAAATTCTGCTTTTATTTATGTCCGACCTTGAATTTGCACTACTAAGTGCTTGGTAAAAAAAGTCAGGATTTGCCGTGCCATGGGCCCTTTTATCTCCCCTGTGACTTAGGTGAAATGAACGGCAACTGTTTTTTAGCAGCTTGCCCCGTGGAGCAGAGGAGGATGAACCCCAGAGGGGCTGAGGGTCCTGCCCCCCTTCCCAGACTGCTCCCAGGCTTTCCAGTTTGGGTGAAGAGAGCTGGGAACCACCACCAATATCACAGCTCCTGCAGCTGCTCCTACATCTGCGACGCCTTTCGATCCAGCGTGGGTAAAACTTCCAGCAGACGTTAGGAGGAAGCAGAGCACCACGCTCCGTGCGAGGCAGCGCCCGCTCGCTGCGTCTCCTCCTCTCCTTCCTCCCCGGCTGTCCTGACACACATGTGCCAAACTACGCAACCAAAAGAAACTAGGGGCTGTCCCAAAGCTGGCACAAAACGTACCCAAGCTCTCCTACCCCTCCTCTGAGCCTGACGGGACACCTCACCCCGCAGTCACGCGAACGCTTCCCGTCGCACACGACTGTGCTCACGCCACCAGTGTGCCAAAGCTGCAACAGTCGTCTGGGCACAGGGTGCTGGTGCTTAAATATCGACGCGAGGAGGCACGCAGCCTTCCTCCAGCATCCCTCAGGTTTGCAGAGGCTCCCATTTAAGGCCAGCCCCTGCTCTCGGCCGCGGCGGTACGGGCTCTGGAGGGGCTCCCTTCGTGCACCTGGAGCGGGTCCAGGCTGACGGCGCTGCACGGGAGCTCGGACCCGGCTCTATCACTCACGCACGCACGCACGCACAGAGCCACGTCTTTTCTCTGGTGAACTCTGCTGGCACCCGGCAGGAATTTCGTTTATATCAACTACTTAATATTCTCGCTCCTTCCTTAGAAACCAGGCTGCCGAAAAATCTTTCCAGCCAAGGCCCCTCCTTTCCTGTTTGAACCACCCCATCCCTCCCTCCCCCGTACACACACACCGCAGAAACCCGGCTCTCTTGCTGGCACCTGATGGATTTCACCTTTTTTTTTTTTTTTTTTTTTTTAATATATTGTTATTGTTGTTGAAACTTCAGATCAAAAGAAAAATGGAGATTTTCCTGTTTCGGATCCAAGGCTTTGCAGGCCTGTTGCTACTAGCTTTTGCCTTGACAGCTCGGGAGCTGCTTCGCACAAAGGACCTGCCGCTCAGCACCAGCCGGGTCCCTCCCCGAGCCACACATGTTGGCAAGCCCGCGCGTCCCAAGCGCCCCGCTCCCACGACCCCTGCCCTAACCCTCACCCTGGCCCTGGACCTCGGCGCGGGGCTGCCCACCTGCCCCGCTGCGTCCCCATCGCTCGCCCCTGCGGCCCCGCTTCCCCGAATGGAAAGGAGAAGCGGCGTGGGGGGAATATGCCGGGGAGGGATAAAGGACTGCACCGAACACGAGCCGCAGGGAACTTGGGCTCGGCAGCACTCCTCCTCCGCCTACTTCCAGCTGACGCAGCAAAGACGATTTTCTTAGGGCTAATTCTGCAAACCCCCCCCCCCCTTTCCCCTCCTGGTTATCGTTGGCTCACAGTTTCGTGAGGAAACTTGCCAAGTCTTGCTCGCTTTCTAGAAAGAGAGCAGGAATGAGAGAGAAGGAAATATTTGACAACCTTTGTTTTTGCACGAGCCTTTTTAGGGCAGCAGGCTCCAATCTGTGCCCTCCGCTCCCAGGCGCTTGGCCTGACCTTGCTGTCTCAGCAGGAGGAAGTCTGGCGGGAGCACGGGGGGAGAAAAATGGAAAGACGTGGTGTATTTCAAAGGAAATCTAAACAAAACAGAGAAAACCCAGAATCCTGCAGCCTGTGCCATAAATGAAGCTCATTCATGGTTTTTTACCAGGAACAGTCAATTACAGCCGTGATGTTTGGCTTTCGGTAAAGGACAGTGTCTGACTGTTGTGCCAGGAAGGACTGCAGGGACCGTCCCGTCAGTACCTACACATCCGTCTACTTAAAATGAGCCTTACCAAAGCTCTTTAATCCCACACTTGCTTTCATTTCCGACCTCTCAGCAAACTAGGAGTACATCCCGCCCCGCAGCTCCGGCATTTCTCAGTACCGCTGTGCCCAGCTCACAGATGAGGAAACTGAGGCATGGTACCTGGAGCACCTTGTCCCCAGGCGAGACATCCGATCTACAGGAGAGCCAAGCCCGGCCTCCCAGGCTTGGGCTCTTGCAATACTGCTTCCTGCTCTCCACCTCGACTATAAGGAGGAAAGCATCTGTGATTTTAAACTTGGCCGGCGCAAGAGCAGAAATAGATAGAAATGCAGTTTGATCTAGTCCTCGCTGCTGTCACATAGTTTATTTTGCAGAGTGCTGATTCTTTCTCAGCGGTTCGCAGCTCAGGGCCAATTTTGGTCATTGATAGATGGGAGGGCCAGGCCAGCTTCCCCAGCGCACGGTCCCTGCGCTGCTGGCCAAACTGGCAGAGGCCAGAAAGTTCAAGTCAAACTTCATTTCTTTCCTTGCCTCGTTGCTTAGAAACATGCCTATGAAAATATACTTTGTTCTCACACGCTACCAGTCGAATGCCAAGAGAGTTTTTTCCCTCTCCCGTCCTCAGGAATTCCTGATTTATTTTTTATTTCTTTTTTGCAATCACACAAATCTCAAGAGGAGCCTGCTCTCCTCACGCAGCTTCTTGCGGCAGCCTTTCCGATCCCGGCTCATCTCCCGGCTGCGAACAAAACCCCTCGAAAAGATCCCCCTGCAGCACTCAGAGAGTCCAAACTGGAAGTGCAGGTAGTGCCGGGAGGTTGATTTTGCAACAAACCTGCAACCTCTTCCCTGTCCGTCTCCTTGTTCCTTCAACAGGTGCTCCCCATTCCGGGAAAACCAAAAGCAGCGATATTACGAGGGGACCAGCCGAAGCTTTCACACAAAGCACCTGCCAAAGGACCAGTTTCCCTGGGAAGAGCAAGGCAGGTGGAACGAAAGGAGATCCACGCTGGGAGCCAAGTGCCCAAGCTTTTTCGAGTGCCTTCCGTCTGCATGGGACACCCTCAGCCCCACTCTCCCAGCCGCCGCTGTGTTTTGGCTGCATAGCTTTGCCTTCCTGACCACACCGCCTGCCCCCGGCCGCGCACACACACGCGCAGAGTAAATAAACACCGGGGATGACGCGCTCCGGGATACTTTGCATAGCTCCGTTGCCAGCGGGTTATTGCCTGGCTTCCTGGGCTCCACGGCAGGAACGCGGCTCCTGGCTTCACCCTCCGCTCCCTGCACAGGTCCCCTCCCAACCCTCACCCCTTCCAGCTCCCCTTCAGAAAACCAAGGTCAGCTTTGCTGCTTCTGGATGATTTTAAGGGAGTTTGGACATTTGTTGTCATTTGAGGGAGGGGGAAAGTAATACACACGGAATTTGGTTTTGCTTTGAAGGATGGAGCGTAGCAACACGACCGCTGCCTGCAAGCAGCAAAGGGGAAAAATAATAAAAGCATCAAGATTTATTATGTGCTAGAAAGGAGAAACGGATTCCCATTGTGCGGGTATAAGCAGAAGCTTGCTAACAAGCAAAAATTACTTTTTCATGGACCAAAAAAAGCAGGGTGCTTGTTTCAGCGATTTTTTTGCCAAGTGGTTCCCCGGTCCCCCTGTACATGCAGAGAGCCTCCCTGCCTCCCCTTCACACTGTGGCAGAAATACAGATGTATTTGGAAGAATATAGGGAAAGTGTCCTTGCACAAGCTACGGGATCCAGAAACGGGAGCTTAACGTGCGCCAAAGTGAAGCTTTCTTTCGTGCTTTTGTCACGTGCAAGGTGCAAACATTTCAGAAGCTTGGCTTTGCACTGCTGCTTCCATGCCAGCCTTCATGCTTGCTTTTAACCTATTCTTTCTGATTATTAGCAACATCATCATTATTTTTTGCTTTCACAGATTCCCTGTCCCTAACGCACCTGCACCTCTCTGGGCGAAACCCCACTGCCCAACAAAGACGTCCAGCAGTGGGCAACCAGGAAGAGCAGGCTGCAATGATGGCAAGGAGAAAGCCAGAGGCTGAGCAACAAACCTGGAGGGGGGGGGGGAGCTGGGGATTTTGGGGATGGGGAAGGTGGTTGCATGGAGGCACCCTGCCCTCCCCTGTATCTCAAGCTGCAGAGGCCAGCTCAGGCCCCAGAGCAAGGTGGCAGATATGGTGAAAGAAAGGGGTCAGGGAGAGGGTGAAGACAGGGACGCAGGAAAGATGTAAAGGATGCAACTGGGGAAGGACTGGGATGCAGCTGTGACTAAGAGGGTGCATCTGGAAGGTGGGGGAAGAAAAGCTTTCCACTGAGGATGGGACAACTCAGAGGTGATGATGGAAGGGGGTTGGGGGAGGCTGTGAGATGATGCAACAGGAGGTTTGACCAGGGCATGGATGGAAAGAAGGATGGGAAAAGCGGTGGGGGGCATGGAAGAACAGCTAGGGAGATGGAAGAGTCCCCACAAAGATGGAAAAGCAGCTAGGGGGGTGGAAGAACATCCGGAAAGAAGGAAAAGCAACTGTGGGGGATGTGGAAGAGCAGCTGGAAAGACAGAAAAGTAGCTGGGAAGGTGGAAAAGCGATAGGGGATGGCAGAGCAGCCAGAGGAAGTGGTGATGGTGGAGAAGCAGTGGGAAAGCAACCCAGGGCTTGGAAAGCTGCTGGTGGAGTGGGTGGGGAGAGGAAGGAATGGGGAAATGGCTAGAAAGATGGAAAAGCAGCCAGGGTGTGTTGTGTATGTGTGTGTGAGAAAAATGAGGCAGAAAGATGGAAGAGTAGCCAGAAAGATGGAAAAGCAGCTGGTGGTGGTGGAGGAGAATGGAAGAGCAGCCGGAAAGGCAGAAAAGCACACGGTGGGGGAGGGGGCATAGACAAGCAGCTGGGGAGGGTGGGGATGGAAAAGCGGGCGGAAAGATGGAAAAGTAGCCGGGAAGGTGGAAAAGCAAGCCGGGGCATGGAAGAGCACCTGGGAAGATGGAAAAGCAGCCGGAAGGGTGGGAAAGCAGCCGGGGTGGGGGAAGGAAAGAACAGGCAGTGGGAGGGAGTAGAAAAGCAAGCGGAAAGATGGAAAGGAAGCCGGAAAGGGGGAAAAGCAAGCGGAGGGGCACGGAAGAGCACTCGGAAAGAGGGAAAATGCAGCCGCGAGATGGTGGGGGGGTGAAAAAAGCAGGCGGAAAGATGGAAAGGGTGCCGGCAAGGGAGAAAAGCATCCGGGAAAGAGGAGGATGGGAGAAGCGGTGGTCACTCACCGGCCTTGGCTTGCTCGCGGTAGCTCTTCTCGCTGAGGCAGACGGCGGTGCCGTGGAGCAGGGCGTGCAGCGGCTTCTCCTCGCCCTGGCGCGGGAGGCAGCGGAGCCCCCGGGCGCAGCGCTCGGTGTAGACGCCGCAGGGCTGGCCGGCGGGCAGGGCGCAGGTGAGGCAGCAGCCGCAGCCCGGCTCTTTCACCAGCTCGCAGCCCAGCGGCGGCGGCGGGCAGAGCGACAGCGCCTTGCCGTCGCAGGGCTCGCACTGCACGAAGGAGCCCAGGCACCGCGACAGCCCCGGGCAGGCGCCCAGCAGCACCAGGAGCCGCAGCAGCATCGCGGCGGGGATGCTGCGGGATGGGGCG
>VXBL01002581.1:1280501-1309309 GCA_013400195.1 Aramus guarauna
AAAGTGATTGCAAGTGGGTTGCACGGCAGCCTGGGCTGCAGGGAGTCTGGGAGGGAGAGGTCAGAGCTCTGAGTTTGTGGAGGAAGGGGGGGATTGTGTTAGCAGGGCCTGATCCTGGACACTGTACCTTGTGCTGGTGGGGCATGGACCCCCATCCGCTGCCTGGGCAGCTGGCAGGCCGGGGTCCCTCAGAGAGGGGGGAGCCGGTGCACACACCTTCCCACCATCTCCGAAGGTGAGCGCAGCAGGGAGATGGCTGGATGTGCGCCAGGGAGCCACTCTCGCCTGCCCTGGTCCGGGAAGGAGCCTTTGTGTGCAAGGCGCTCAGCTCTCCTCCTGCCCCTCTGCCCCCGGGCGAGGGGTAAAAATGCAGTGAGGCTTTGCCCAGTGCCAGAGTGCACCCCTAATACCCCCAAACAGCAAGGGTTAATGCAGCAGGACGGTGAGCAGGAGGGAGGGCTGGGCTGCTTGTAAGAACTGTGTTAGATTCCTCTTTGGAAAAGTTCACTGTTGCTTAGAGCATGCCAGAAAACAAGGGGAATTTTGCCATGTGAAGTCCAATTTGCACGTTTTAGCTCATTCTTCTGCTTCTTGCCCTGCACAAAGTGGGGAGGGAGAAGGGGAAAAAAAAAAAAACCCAACCAAAAACCCTAACCAAACACTTTGCAGTGCTCATCCTCTGTCCTGGACAGCTTGGGGTTTGTTGTCTTTTGTTCCACCGCTGCATTCCTAAGGGTTAGAGCTCTCCCGGCCGTGGTCCTTCGCACTTGCCTCCCTCAGTGCTCATTCATTGCTAGGAGTGGGGAAGCTGGAAGCATGGCGAAGGGAATCTCCACAATTGCAGTGTGCAGCCCCGTGGCCTGCCTAGGCAGCTGTGCACAGGGATACACCTGGAGCAGAAGGATGAGCTTGAGCCCAGCCGGGAGGAATGGTGGGAGTTCACTCACAAGCACAAGGTTATCAACCAGGGGAGTGGGAAATTAAAAGGGATCAGCCAATTTTGGGTGAGGTTTACATGCAATTCAAGTCAACCCCCCACCCCCCCCCGCTTCCACATATGCACACGCTCCTCCAAAGCCTCATATTCCCCTGGTTTCTGTTTAGATCAGTCATCCATGCAGCTGCATTGCATGGATTTTGCCACTAGAATGCACCCTTATCTATGGTAAGAGGACGGATGGTTGCTTAAAAGCATTAACTCCTTCTTCTCCAAAATTTCCAAGCTTAAGGCTTTTTTTATACCTCTCAGGTGTTCCTTGTTTTACTGCCTTCCTGCCCCATGTGGACACTGTAGTAAAGATCAACTCCCTCCTGTCCTTCCCTCCCTTTCAAAAAAATAAATCCACATTTCTAATCTTTTTTTTTCTTTTCTTTCTACCGAGAGGTTTTCCAGAGATTTTATTACCACCTGAATCTCTGCTTAGATCACAGTTAACTGCCAAAAAGTAGGCACCCTTAAGGTAAGAAAAGCCACCCCCTAGGATTTTATCTAGAAGTGTTTTTAAATGGTTTCTCCAGTTGACACTTACGACTTTTTACAGCATATCAATTGCATCCTGCTGCCCATTTTTGTGAGAATCTGCCACCGGTCTGAATGGGTGCTTTGCAGAAATTAGCACTGGGCAGAGAGCGAGCACGGTTCACCTGGAGATCTGTGAGCACTTTGTGAGAGGGCTTAGGGTAGGAGAGAATTTGCTTTCCTCATTCTCTCCTCCACCCCTTTAGAAACCGTGTGCCCCGTATATTATTACCTGGTATGGAGACAGAGTGGTGGAGAGGAGGTTTCACTCCCACTCCAACCTGCGAGACACAAAATGGTGAGGCGTGTAGAGAACTGCCTGCATCGAGCCCAGCTGCAAGCCCTGGCATTGGGCTTGGGCACAGCTGGATCGCCATGGGGCAGAGATCCTGCAAGGGATCCCCGAGGAAGCTGCTTTAATTTAGGTTTGCCCAGAAACTTTCTCCTGGTCTTTCAGAGGAGGCCAAAATCCAAGTGGTGTGAGGTTGTCTAGCAGCCACCCTCATTTCAGTCCTACGCTGTGCTGTGAGGACCTTCATCCACAAAAGCATGCCTGGAAACTGAGTCATGTCCTCAAACGTAACACCACAAGGTTTTAGCCATGAGATGTGCCCTGATGGGTTTTCTCCCACAGTATGAAAGTAGTCTCAGCGCTGCAGATCTTGGGGCTACCACCTGCCCAGCAGACAGGATGGAGCTGCAGATGAACACCTAGTCCATGCTCTTCATGAGGGGGTACCTTTTTGGCATCTGTTGCTGACACTCCAAAAAAACCCACTACCCTGGGAAAGCAACGGGGCAGTGTGCAGCGTATGTCTGGTCGTGAGCTGTAGAGAGCCTGCAGCTAACGAAGATCACGTTTCTCCTGGCTTGTGCTCTTCCAAGGGAGATCACAATCATGTTTTATGTTTATAAGGCATGCTTTCTTATTTTGGAGGAGTGAACAGAGAGCATTTAGAGGAAACCAAGGTTTCTATTAGCGTCTTCTAATGTACGTTGCTATAGGCTCCATGTGTTACATATGGCTCTGTTGCAAAAAAAAAGAAATAGCTATTTGGAAAGCAGTTACTGTTCTTTACATCTCAGATACGTCACACTTCATTATGATACTCTCTGTAATGTGCAAAAGCACTGACTTTCCTGGGTATGATAAAGAGGATGTAACATACGCTTTAATCAGTTTGGACTAATCTGTGTGTTTTGGAGGTACTTAGAACATCAAACAAGTTCAGGCAATCTAGAAAGATTAAGAGCTGAATCACAGATACAAAGGTGAGATTTTTTTTTTTTCTTCTCCCTCCAAAACCACTGTCCAGTTTGTGTCAACCTGTAATTCACTAGCAAAATAATGCTTGTACAGAATAATGTATATATATATATTTTGTTTTTTTCCTGTGCAAGTATAAAAAACACCAACAGGTTGTGAAATCAGGGGCCTGAAGCATCGTTATGAAAAAAAGCCAGTATTTCATCCTTGGAGGGAAAAATAACAAGTGACAATAGTGGAACTGATGGGCGAGTCTGAGACAGCAAGTGCAGGCAGGGAAGATGGGCAACAGCAGGCTGTGCAGATATCGACAAGATATTTCACTTTGCATGGAGACTGGGTTGAGTGTCAGAAGTAAAATGTGATTTCTTCCCAAGAGACTTGTCCTTCCCTGGACAGTGCCTTCTTACTTGCGATGATAACCCCCCACAAGCGTTCACAGCTTCATGCCGGGAGCCCCTTTCCAGCAGGCAGGAGCAGCCCGTCCTGCAGTGGTGGGTGTAGTAGAGCTAGCGAGGGCTAGGTGGCATACTGGATACATTGGAGAGTCACCTCCAAGGACTTCCACATCCAGCAAGGGCTAGGCTGAATGAAATTATCTCTTTGCAAGCAGCTTTCTGTGTCATTAAAAAAACAAAGCAACCAATGCTTCCAGTGAACACAGCATCAATGTTTTGCTTTCTAACATGCCTCATGGGGGTATCAATTTTAAACCGCATGTAGAAATGGAGTCTCCCCTCACCAGATCAGCGCCTGGGTGTTCTGCGGGGCTGTGTTGGCTCTGTTTCACATTATCAAGGCTCGGCTGCCAAGATTTCCAGCAGTGACTGGTAACTAGGGTGCCTCCATCTCCCCGTGACCCACCCGAGTCAGCTTGCAAGGTGGAGGGATTCAGTAAGAGACGGACATCATATCCTGAGCATCAGGAGGTCCTCAGAGTCTTTCACAACGACTGAAGCATAAAGGCTGTACTGGATGTTTAAATGATAGAGGCAGAAATGGCTCAGGGGACAAATTCCTCTTGCTTGAGCACAGACAAAATTAGTTTCTTCTGCTAACGGGGAAAAGGCAGATGTTTCATCATGAGCAGACAACAGAGGTTCTCCTTTGCACCTTCCCGGATGGAGCGGAGAGCAGAGGTCATTGCATTGCTGACGGCTCTCAAAGGAGCTGAGAGCAGTCCCCGACTGCGGGGCGAGCGGCTCCGCATCCCTCCCAGCACACGCGCGTGGCCCAGCCACGAGTGGGTGCTGCGACTCTCCCACCCCCCCATCCACACGTGCCATGGGCATGGGTCTGGTACTGAGTCATGACTTGTGCTGCCCCGGGGCATCGGGAAAGTGCAGTCTGGCTCTGGGGAGGAGGCTGGCTCTCTTCCAGGGACTCTGGATGACCAGGGATGAGTTGCAAAAGCAGCTTCAGTTTCCTGTCTGTGCAACGGGGCTGATGAGGCTTCTGCATCTCGGAGGGGACTGGGTGGGTTTAAAGGGCTGTCTTTGAAAGTGTTTGGAGATCTTGTCGAGGCGCTCTGCAAGCTGGAAATATCCCCGTGATTCACTCGCTCTCCACCTCCACCTTCCCCCGCTCCATGCTGCCCACATTCTTTTTTTGTTATTAATTGTTTTAGATTCAGACAATGCCTCTCCTTTGGCCTCAGGCAGACGCACTGGCTGAATCACTAAAACACTTTAACACACATCTGCTGAGGCAGCAAAAAATGGTATCTCTCTCTCTTTTTTTCTTTCTTTTTTCTGTCTCTCCAGTGTCACAGTCAAAAGGTGACCAAGACACAAAATAGATCTGGAATTGGCTGAAAAGAGAAAGTGCTCCCAGCTGAAGTGCAGAAAACACCTGCATCTAATAAAAACAAATGAGAAATATCATCAAAAAACAGTAGAAAAAATGGTATAAATAAAAGGAAGAGTATAAATTCAGATGGTCTCTGGGAAACTTGAACAGATGCCCCAGCCTGCTGTCTTCTGGAGGTGTTGTCTAATTATTTACCTTGTAGTGCAATGAAATACAGGGGGTTGCCGTGCCTCTCTGCCATAGACTAAGGAGCTTTAGAAACCTTGCTCTGCAGATGGGTGCCATGGTGATGGATGACCCAGAAATACAATAGTTTGTTGCTGTGGTGGGAGAGGGGCATCTCCTGGAAGAAGCAGTTGTCCTCAGAAGGATGCTTCTTTCTTCTCTGTTTTGCAGGTTCTGCTGTGAGCATTAAGCTAATGATTTAGTGAGAAAATACACTTGGAGTTGACCGAGAATCCAGAGATCCCTTACAAGGTGTGCTGGGTGTGAAGTGGGATACCCTTTGCCTCTGTGATCACGTACCTGTTGCCTGGCCCTGTGAACCAGCAGTAAGCAGTGCTCTATCTGGAAGAGATCATAGAATCATGGATTGGTTTGGGTTGGAAGGGACCTTAAAGATCATCTAGTTCCAACCCCCCTGCCATGGACAGGGACACCCTCCACTAGACCAAGTTGTTCAAAGCCCCATCCAACCTGGCCTTGAACACTTCCAGGGATGGGGCATCCACAACTTCTCTGGGCAGCCTGTTCCAGTGTCTCACCACCCTCATAGTGAAGAATTTCTTCCTAATAGCTCATCTAAATCTACCCTTCTTCAACTTAATGCCATTACCCCTTGTCCTATCACTCCATGCCCTTGTAAACAGTCCCTCTCCAGCTTTCCTGTAGGCCCCTTTAGGTACTGGAAGGCTGCTATAAGGTCTCCTGGGAGCCTTCTCTTCTCCAAGCTGAATAACCCCAACTGTCTCAGCCTGTCCTCATAGGAGAGGTGCTCCAGCCATCTGATCATCTTCATGGCCCTCCTCTGGACTTGTTCCAACAGGTCCATGTCCTTCTTATGTTGGGGGCCCCAGAAGTGAACACAGTAGTCCAATTGGGTCTCACAAGAGCAGAGGGGCAGAATCCCCTTCCTCGACCTGCTGGTCACGCTTCTTTTGATGCAGCCCAGGATACGGCTGGCTTTCTGGGCTGCAAGCACACATTTCTGGGTCATGGTGAGCTTCTCATCAACCAACACCCCAAGTCCTTCTCCTCAGGACTGCTCTCAATCTATTCTCTGCCCAGCCTGTAGCTCTGCTTGGGATTGCCCCAACCCACGTACAGGACCTTGCACTTGGCCTTGTTGAACTTCATGCAGTTCGCACAGGCTCACCTCTCAAGCCTGTTAACGTCCCTCTGGATGGCATCCCTTCCCTCCAGTGTGTTGACTGCACCACGCAGCTTGGTGTCCTCAGTAAACTTGCTGAGGGTGCACTTGATCCCACTATCCATGTCTCCAGCAAAGATGTTAAACCACAACAGTCCCAATACTGACCAACCCCTGAGGAATGCCACTCATCACTGGTCTCCACTTGGACATTGAGCCATTGACCACAATGAGTGTGACCATCCAGCCAATTCCTTATCCACCGAGTGTCCATCCATCAAATCCATGTCTCTCCAATTCAGAGACAAGGATGTCATGCGGGACAGTGTCAAATGCTTTGCACAAGTCCAGGTAGATGATGTCAGTTGCTCTTCCCTTATCCACCAATATTGTAATCCCATCATAGAAGGGCATCAAATTCGTCAGGCACAATTTGCCCTTAATGAAGCCATGTTGGCTGTCACCAATCACCTCCTCCTTTTCCATGTGCCTTAGCATAGTTTCCAGAAGAATCTGCTCCATGATCTTTCTGGGCACAGAGGTGGGACCGACCAGCCTGTACTTCCCTGGGTCTTTCTTTTTTCCCTTTTTAAAAATGGGGTTTATGTTTCCCCTTTTCCAGTCAGTGGGAACTTCACTGGACTGCCATGACTTTTCAAATATGATGGATAGTGGCTTAGCGACTTCATTTGCCAGTTCCCTCAGGACCTGCAGGTGCATCTCATCAGGTCCCATGGACTTGTGCATCTTCAGGTTCCTTAGATGGTCTTGAATGTGATCTTCTCCTGCAGTGGGTGGTTCTTCATTCTCCCAGTCCCTGCCTTTGCCTTCTACACCATGGGCAATGTGACTAGAGCACTTGCTGGTGAAGACTGAGGCAAAAAAAGTCATTGAGTACCTCAGCCTTCTCCATATCCTGGGTAACCAGATGACTCCTGACTGTGGCCATCAGCTCCCTCCAAGCCGCTGTGCACGTTCATTCCTGAACCTTTGCATAGCGCCTGAGGAGTTGGCATAAAAGTAACCTCCTGGGCCCTGCTGATTTTTTTCTTTTTTCATCTTTCAAGCACTCTGGATTACCTCCTGCTCTATGCATGAGCCAAGATGCATTTGGGATTTTAATTTCCTTTTGCATTGCCACTTGTCTGGAAATGTTCTTGTCTGAATCGATATCACCACCTGGAACACACCAAAAACCCTCTCCAAAGGGCAGGGAGGTGTAATTTTCATGGGTGAGTGTCTGGCTGCACTGTTGACAGGAGTATGGATGGTTTGGAGGCTTTCTAGAGATGAGGAGACGTGACCTCTACAGCCTGACTCTGAACAGCTCTCAGAAACCAGGCTGTCTCTTTTGCTGAGGTGCCACAGAAGTTCCCAGGGACATCCAAACTTCTCTGGGATGTGGGGATGGGAAGAACTGGCTGTTCCCATTTATAGTCCTTTTGACTAGGGAAAACTCTCCTTTCTCCTCCCTTTGGCTGTCACATCTCGATTACTTGCAGAGTTTTCTGCTGGTGGGATGCATGTGTACAGCCTCCTTCATTAAATACCCACAATGAGTAGAGCAGTCACGTCATTCAAAGGACAATTAAGATCCTCACCGATCTAATCCAGGTTGCAGTTTAGACCCTCAGCTTCCCTGTTGTGAAAGGAAAATATCCTGTCTCCATCCTATCCCAAACACATGCATGGAGCCTCATCCCTGAAGGTCTGCAGAGCACTGTAATGTCAGGAATGCGTGTAGCATTTCAGGGTCCTGCTGAGACACCGGGGACAACAGCTTCTGTGATGGGGATGCAGGCTCATGCAAGACTGGCTGGAGATGGACCCAGACCAGAGGGGCTCTCAAACACCACTTGGATATATCCTCTTCTTAGCCGCCAGTAACTGGCCTGGATGTGGGCTCATGATTATATCCCTGAAGTAATTCCCTGGACTTCCCCTTACCCCCACTCTATAATTATTCATAGTTATTTTCTAATGGCTGTCCTGCCACTTGTTTTCTTTTTGGCTTTCTTCTTTTTCCGAGTAATGAAAACACATCAATGGCCTTTCTCCAAGAGCAGTTATTAAGGCAATCACCCCTGCCTATCCCCCCTCCCGTCGTTTAAAGCCTATCAAGCTCCATTGGATTTGTGGCCAGAGTTTGCATCAAATTACTATTTTGGGGTTGCCAAAAAAAGCACAACCAGAAAGTTTGGAGGGGAGGTGGGAAGAAGAAGAGAAAGTTATAATCTTTCCAGATCACTATTAATTACATTTACAATAATTACACTGTTCCGGACGGGTACACTGCTGACAGGCAGGAGGATCAGCTCTTGCAGGGGAACCTGTGTGTGCATTTTGGCCTTTGCTTTTCCTCTAGAATTTGCTGCCTCCTCTGAGGCCAAATTTCAGTGCCATGTTTGGTTAATCCGATCCTCTGGCAGACCAAAGCATGGCAGAGGCAGGGTGTAGGATGCAGGACTGGGGGTGACTGTCTAAAGCTGTTACTGAAGGCAAAGAAGAATTAAGGGATGCTGTCTCCTGGCTATGGGCTGAGCTGTGCCTCATCCAGATCTGGGAATAAGCCTTTGCGTGGATGGGTCTAATGGATAAACACAGTGATTCGGAGCAGCCCCTGCGAGTCAGACCATTCCTGATTTATGCAGAGAGGTGTAGCAATTAGGGAAGAGAGCAGAGATGTCAAAAGGCACTTGGCTCTCCTCCAACCAGCCCCTTCTTCTGGTGCCTCTTTCAGAGGGCACCATGCCCCCCAGTCTCCTGCAGAGATCCCTGACAAGTCTCTCCCTTGTACCACAGCCCATGTTATTGTCTCCTCTCCTTGCCTGTGCTTGACATTTCCTGCTTGAAACACCCTCTCCTATCCTAAGCCAGAGGTGTGGGGACCCAAATACTCATCAGAAGAAAAACCTCAAAGGCATTAAAATAACATGTTTTGTCATTGACCCAGTTATATGCATTTTCAGAGCTGTCTCATTTCAGACCCATCAAAAGCTTTGGATCCCACATATTCTCACCTGTAATGTGATACATTTTATGCCTTATACCAAATGCTCTCCCTAAAACTGCATATCACGCAGACCACTCAGTGAAGAGCAGAAACACCCACTTACCAGTGGGGAAACATTTTTATACAACATCCACTTCATCTCCAGCCTGTTAATCCTGATCCTCAAGGGTAAGCTAAAATAATACTGACTCTTGAACTAAAATTCATAACTCTCCTGGCTGTGACAAATCACAGCCTCAACAAGAGATATTCATTTTATGGCATAAAACAGCTTCCCTTACAATTTACCTGTCCCCCAGGATCCTAAAGGCTATAATTATCTGTCTGTCTGTCCATCCAGGACCACCTCCTCTTTTCCATCATTCTCCTCCACTCTCCAGTTGCCGGCTTCCTTAACATAGACAGGCATAACCATCACAGCAGAGCCATGGGTGGTGTTTGTGAGCCAGGGACAGATCTCCGTGACACTCCTGACAAATGACTTGCAGTGGTGGTCCCCCTTGTTGTCCCACTTGTGCAGTAGTGGCAAAAGTACATAGAGCAAGAGCTGTAGGGCCCCACTACCACTTTACTACCCTAACTCCCTTGCCTCATTGGAGAGGGGAGGTGTTTTCACCCTGTGAACAAGACATCCTTTCCCTTGCACTTTGTTTTCCCAGGCAAGCATCCTGACTCCCGTTTCTGTCCTGCCGGCCCTCCCAGCCGAGCAGAGCATTGCTCATGGATGACCCAGCAAGAGTCCTTGCACTCTCTGATGAACAGCCCTTGGGACACACTGGTCCATAGAGTTGAGACTGGGCCATAAAACCTATCATTGTTTCACTCAATATTAAAAGAAATAATAAAAAAGTGCTATGAAAACATGCATAAAAAGGTAGCTTAAATAAGAACAGATGCAATCCAGGAGGTGGTGAGGGAAAACAGAGTCTGTGCCCAGTACAGAAATAGTGGGGCATTAAACGTACAACTGTCTCTTGGGCTCCCAGACTCAGAGCACACATCAAAGGCCTGAACTTGGTCCAAACCATAATTTCATTTTTTCTTTCTTCCTCTCCCCTTCCCCTCCCCCCCCCCCNCACAGCCTCATATGAACCAAGTTTCACCACCTGGGGCAGGCGCATAGCTTTTGCTGGACTCTTCCTATTTTCCTTTCACAGCCATGCCATGGTAGGCTGAGAGAGAGGGAGAGGGAAAGGCAGACCGACTTGTGCCTTGCATCGGTGCTGACTCCTTGGAAAAGTCGTTGGGAAGTCAAGCGGAGCACATGGGTCTCTCAGCAGGAGCCAGCACCCTCACGGGGCTGTGCTGGGAAGCGGTTATGATTCTCGTGCTTTTGCAGCCTGGGGAAATGTAGTGACTCAACACACTCATGCCAGTGGGTGACATCTTCGTGTTGTGATGCATGTAACGGCATCAGGAATCAATTCAGTATTCCCCCCACACGTCAGGCTGACAGGAACTCACTCAGACCGGAGGCATGCTCCGACACACGTGATGTCGCATCTTTGAAGGCACTTCTCGCAATGGTCTCGGGAAAATGCCAGCCAACTGTGTGCTGCTTGGCAAGAGGAGGGTAATGGGAACAGGGCAAGGAAGTCGAGCCCTCCTATGAAAGGAAATTCCAGGAGAGCTTCTTCATAGCTGTGGGTTTCACGCTCCACTGGGATCCATGGACCTTTGGTCACTGTTCCTCTCTCTGGAGCAAGTCTGGTGTAAATGATGCCTTAAGACATTGGGCAGTTAATTTTTACATTTCAGATGGGAGCCTGGGATTGCACTAAATGTGTGCAAAATGGGCAACAAAGGGTTAAGGGCTCAAGAGAAATGTGGACCAACTTGACAGAGTAGACTTAGAGGACATAGTGCCATGAAAAGCAGGCAATTTACCATGGAGTTAGGGAGGGGAGCAGGGATCTCCCTCTCCTGCAGCATAAGAAAGCTGGAGAGCCCTTTCTTGGTGTTGAAATGTCACATTAGGAAGCAGCACAGTAAACAAGCATCCTGGCAGTGATGCCAACATTCATATACCAGAGTGATGGATTCCTCCTCAGGACAAGAGCATCTGTGAACAAAAGCCTGTGCACAAATTTAGGCCAAAGGAGAGAAATCATGCCTCCCACTTGCCTTCATTTTTATGGCCCATTTGCACTCTCTTTCCGGAGTTTTCAGCAGCCTCTTCAATCTTCCTGCAGAAATCCCTCAGGACAGCCTGATCCAATATAAACTGTACTGTAGCAGTTCTCCCAGGTGACTGGCTCCTGTAGCTGTTCTCTCTGCTTTAGCTCTACCTGAAGCCACTACTTGTTGCCAGATCCTTGATGCTTTTCTGAGGTCTCCAAGTCTGTGAATAACACATTGCCTGATTTCCCATCTCTTCCTTGAAGACCTTCTTGTCTGCCACTTAAAATCTCATCTTTTCAAAGAGAGGGCAAAGTTTTCAGACCTTGTACTGTATGTCTCAGTGTCCACTGAAAATTTCCTAAATCTGAACATATTTCAAGTGCAGTGATGCAAGATGTTGGAAGGGTCACAGTGAGAGTCCTGTAAGACCTTCATCTCCATCCTTCTGCCCTCTCATCCTCAACTTTACTCACACTTTTCCAAATCAATGTAGTAGCCTGTACACTCTAACTAGCTATGCTTGCAGAGTTCATCCCACCTCTCTTTACACATCTAAAGTTGGTTGTCTGGTTGAAGGTAGTCATCGAGCTCTTTCATGGTTAAAGATAGGTGCAGGGGATCTGAGATGTCCCCAGACCTGAGAGTTTTGTTGGATGTTGAGAAATCCTGTCCTTTCCAGGGTCACTTGACTGAGTGAGAACAGCCTGGCTTTCCTGCCTTGGCATCTGCTGCTTTTCCAGCCGGCTCAGGAGCCCTTTGGCCGACGGCCGCTCAGCTTCCAGAACCAGGCAGGGGCGGATGGCTGCAGCCACCCTGGTACAGCTGCAGCCTGCACGGGATGTCTTAGGCTCAGTCATGCCTGCATCCGTTCCAGCTGGTGGACGAGCCAGAAAGGCTGCTCTGAAAGGGTAGCTGGAGAGTGGCCTTAGACAAAGTTTGGACTCAGGACTTCTGTTCCTGGAGCTGCCTGGATACAGTTTTAACCGAGCATGATGTATGTGGCTGCTGAGTTACCGTCCCTAATGTTTTTCCTCTCTACCATAACCAGTTTCCATAAGCATTGTGAGGCCAGCTGTGAAAAAAAAAACTCCTACAAACAACCAAAAAAAACCCCCTCTATTGAGGAAAAAGATTAGTTAAGCGACTACATTTCCTGTACATCAAATGGCTGAAGACATACAGGCTTCCCAGTTTCCAGGGCACTGTAAAATGAAACACAATAGGAAAGGGGAATGAGATTAATGGGGAAAACGTCACGGTCTGCTCTCAGGCAGAGCAGTTGCACCAAAAGTGATGGGACCATGCCAGTGGAGGTATGAGCAGGATTTGGCCTTGAATCTCTTAAATGAGGACATTACCAGAGTACCAGATTACACAGCCTAGTTCTCCGAAACAAATCCTGCAAAAGTAGGAAGGATTTGTTAGGAGGCTGCAAGGTCAGGAAAGCAAGATTATTGGTTTAGCAGCCTTCTGCTGTGCTGAGGACCCCAGGTGGTGGCAAGCACAGCTCTGCCCAGTGTTTCACATCTTTTGCTTTGTCATTTAAAAACTTGTAAAAAGGAGAATGAGACATTCTCCTTTCTTTCTCTTCAATATTTGCACAGTTGGAGTAATTCTTGCTCTGTGCTTTTTTTTTTTTCTCCCTTAGAAAACAAGTGCTTCAATGCCCTTATTTTCTAAATAAACTGAACATGCCTACACAAGTGCACCCACGAATATTAGCAGCCCAGAGCGCATGACCACAACAACGAACCATTTTGTAGCGCAGTCTTCATGAATATCCTGTTCAGAACAGCCGAGCCCCCTGTTCATAAACAGCTCTATAGTTTCTGTTAACCAGCAGCCCTCCAGTAATGATCTGTTCTGTTCAGCCCTGTACCCTTTGGTGACCTCCCAATAAAAGACCTCACTATCGCTGTGCAACTTAGCCACAATTAATCAATGTAACTCAGGGCTTGCAAATTACTTTCACCCTTCTCAGCCATTACTTTTGAGTGACCCTACAATAACAAATTGGGATCCACTGCTGGCAAAATAGTCAGATATTTTTATTTTTTTGCAAATACCTCAAAACAGCTCTCTAGATAATTTTTTTTTTTTTTTTTTTAGCCATTTCAGAAATTAAAACATATGGCCAGAACTTTGATTAACATGAGCTCAAAGAAATAGTAGTTTGGAGGAAAAGGTAGAGATCACTTTTAATAGGTTAATTGTTCAGTCAGGAAAAAGAAAGAACACCCAATGGCAGTCTGGAGGATCCAAGACGTGTGGCACGGCAGAGATCACATCTATGGGACTTCGTTCTGTACCCCCCCGCCCACGCAAAGAGGAGAATGTCACCCATCTTATGCCTGGGCATGTCTCTTGCCTGTGTGATACCCATCCCAAGGCTTAGAAGATGCTATGACAGCTGTGACAAAGAGCGTGCTAGCAGTTACATGGTGCAGACCATCACATGCTGGTGCTTGAGCCCCTCTCCTCTTTAACTTGCTTGTGCAAGTGCAGCCACAGCCTCTGGTTCCCTCCCTGTCGTCCCCCCTTCCCCCTGCCCCCCCCCATTTTCTCGGGTGGATTTGCTGGTGGCTAATGCTGTGGCTGAGTCACCTTTTCCTATAGTGGGTACTTAACTTCCAGCTCTCTCCTTTTTTATCTGGTTGCCAGTTTTCATCAAAACTGTAGAATGTTACATCTCAGAGGACCCCGCAGTTCTGTCAGATTGGGTTGAAATGGACCAGTGGGTTGAAAAGCTGTTGCAAAGTCACGGGGACACAGAAGTGCCCATACCCTTAAGCATAAATATGACTGAGCACCGTTCAGTCCGCGGTGTCTGGTGTCACAGCATTGTGGTGGCATTTTCACTGTGTCCTTCGTAAGCCTCTGCCAAAGTCACAGTCTGGAATTTGTCCTGTTTCACCTTGTTTTAGCACCTGGGGTTGAAATGAATTTTAAAACCAGAGGGAAGCACAAAGAGCTGGCACGCAGTGCGGTCCTGGCTCTGATCTCTCCAGAGTCACTGACTCACTCTGTGATCTTCGGCAAGGCTGTTGACCTGCCTGTGCTTTGTGCTACACAGCTGGAAAATGGAGTAAAAAAAAAAAAAAAAAAAGCAATGGGAACTTCACTCAAAAGAGCAGATGCAACGATTTTCTAGATAAACAAATCACCCAAGCCCTGCCACTCCAGCCCCCTCAATCCTCCTCTCTTCTTTGCACCTTATAGTTCAAGCAAGAAGCAGTTTAAAGTGGAAAGTCTGGGGCTGTGTTTTCTTACATGTTCTGGATCCTCCTTTAACTGTGAAAATGTTCAAAGTGAAAACTTGACCTGGCAACAGTTTCTGAATGACCTCTCTTTGGCTGTGAAATCCACTTCAGCTTTGCAGGAGCAGATTTTTATAGTCTTCTCTGGTAGAGGAACAAAAAGATTTTTTATTATTATTATTATTTTTCTTCAAGAGGAAACTTTATACAGACTGTGTGTTATGCTTTCTCCCAGCGCTCAAGGTCAAATCAGCAGTTCTCTTCTCACTGTTCCCCACTCACTTTATGTCACCCAAAAAAATAAATCCCTTCCCTGCCTTCTCACTGCAGATACTCCACAGCAGCAGAGAGGAAGGACAGAAGCGCAAGCAGACAGCGTGACATTTCTGCCATTGCAGCCACGCACAGTAAAGCCTCACGTCTAGGCAATGTGATCTTGTAGCTTAAAGTTGCTAATTATAATTGCTTAACGGAGGCATGCCAAATGCGACCTCCTAATTCAAAGGAGTAGTGATTCACAGGAACCCTGAGCTATCCAGGACTCCCAGATCCAAGTTCCTTATGCTACAAGCCATGGCACTGGAGATAAACACCTCCAGTGGATTAACTTCAAGCTGCAACTCAAAAGTGGCCAAAGACACGACTGGTGAAGATTTGATAACAACTGCTCTCCAGCTCGGTAGCGCGTGCAGGATCAGAAGCTGTAGCTGAACATCTGGGGCTCAGCTGGGGCCAACTTGATCCTCCTCAAGCACCCTATGCCAGAAGCCCTCTGCTGAACACTGCAATAACTTGCTGCAGGCCAATTTTGCCAGGGCACTACATGCAGCACCAGCCATGTACTGGTTGAGACAGAACACTTACATTTGCTGAAAAGGCTTCACTGTGCATGGCAGTGGTTGTCTGCATGTGCAGCCTCATACCTTGGCAAGACTCGCAAGGGCACAGAGCACAGGGCGTTAGGATTTATGTGCCTGCACGCTCTTGATAAGTTGAGCCTTAGGTGATAACTAATTCTGAATAATGTGTTAAAAAAAGCAGCAGGTATGCAATAAGGGCTAATCCTAATCTGAAAAAAATGTTTCTCTGTCTCCTGGCCTGACCCTTGGAAAGGAAAGGCTGGTCTCTGACATTGACTTTCCCCATGGCCATAGACAAGCCTTAGCCTCAATTTCTTAGCCTTACGTACTGGGCATAACAAACATTTCCTTTTAGCTGGCCAGCTCATACCTGTGTTTCCTAGGCTCGGCCTGGGGAATAGCATGTCCCAGGGCCATTCCCAGTAAGGACTGTGGAGGTGGCTACCACAGATGGAGGAGGGAGGGGAAAGGAATTTAGTTATGAGCCAAGCTGAGCTGACTTGTGCCAGGCAGACTCCAGAGTACAGTCCCTGATCTCTTAGTTACAAGGATATATATGGCCTGCATTTCCAGAATTATAAATGAGACATCACATCATCAGGGTTGAGAGAGTAACACACTGAGGAAAGGGAGACAGGCCAAGGACATATTACAGTATTATCTTATTATTCCTTTACACTCTCTTTCAATCAAACTGTGTTCCCCATCCCGCATTTTACACATGATTATGGGCTCTTTGGGGGCAGAGACCATCTTTTAGCTGCATTTGTGCAGCCGCTGAAGCAATGAGGTCATGTCCTTGATGAGGATTTCCGCACGCTAGGGATGCTAATGATGCCTGAAAGCTCATGGGAAGGGCAAAGGAGCGCTCCCCTGCTGAGATGCTACTTGACAGCAGAGTTGAAGGTCTATTTTCTTGTCTCGCTTATTGCAAGTTGGAAAGTGTTTGGTCATGGCAATCTAAGGAATACCTGCATGATATTTTGCAACCAGACAGTTCATTCCTCTGCCAAAGGTGCTCCCACATTGGGAAATGCTCACCAATAGCCTCACCTGCATAACAATTGCCCCTGCCACCAGAAGGTTTTGTGCCTACGTGTAACTGAAATGTGAGGTCTAAGGAGTATTGTCAGGAGTCTCTTTAAGGCAATTTTTATTAGGTGCTGGATGTCCTAGTTGAGGGTTATTTTCCCTCTTAAAGGCTAATGTAGGAAAGAATCACACCATCAGCTCAGCCCTCCCATGAACCGCCTGCAGAATGTGTCCACAAGGGGAACGGAGGCGGTGGGATGAGCCACACTAGATTACGGAGTGTGGCCAGATGTGCCGAGGAGTTAGTGAAGCCCATTCCTTGCTACGGGTTTGATATGCGTGAGGGGACTGCTGTAGCTGATCCTCCTGCAGAGCTGGAGCTCGCTGTTGCTTCAAAATCTTCTCCTCCTCCTCCCTGCTCCCTTGCTGTGGGAGGCACTGACCCATCACTGTGATATTGATGGCTTTTGGGGCACTCTCTTTGCTCTTCCCGCACTTCCAAGAAAGCTTTTCTTCTGCAACATTTCCAGTGTCCACACTTGTCTTCCTGTCCATCTGGATGATGTAGTATAGCTTTGCCATCTGCCCATCGTTCGCCCCATCACTGTGCTCCGAGCTGCCTCAACCAGAGAGGCTAAGGTGGGTTAGGGAGGGAGGGAAGCAGAGCAGGGAGACAGGAGTTGTGGTGGCCTGAAAAGGCCGCTCAAAGGCACCCAGAAGGAGTCACTTCTCTGCATGCACCATCCTGGCCCATGCTTTACAGCCACAGCCAGGCAGTGATGGAGAAGGCACAAGCGGCTCTGAGCTCTGAGCTGAAGATTTCCCATGCATCTCCCCCAGCAAAGCGGAGCCGAGCAGACTGGTGCATAGATGTTAGGTAGCTCTGGGAAGTGGATGGTAAAAATGGCTCATTACGCACTGGCCTGTGGCACATGCTGAGCTTATTCACCCCTGGTACTCAGGGACTTGACAGAGGTAGGAGCTGGTAGGAGAAACAAACCCCTCCCTACTCTAATCCACTTTCAACCTTGTCCTGGGGACTTGTTGGGTCACATTTCTATACATCCTATGTAACCCGGCTGCCCGGTGCAGACAGGGCAAGATCCTTAAAAAGCCGCTGGTGTGTTTGGCTGCACGGCTACAGACCGCCTATCAGGGCATGCAAATTGAGGCATTCCTTAAAGTCTCATCCACCAACCCTTCAGTTCTGCCTGGTAACTTCTTATAAAACCCTCTGAAATCAAAGAGAAAGAAATCTGGCAGCCCCTGCCCAGGACAAGCCCCAGTGACTAGATAAAAAGGAACAATCCCCAATTAGCAGACAGTGCAGAGCCATCTGTGCTCAAACATAATCCGTTGGATGTGGACCGTGTGAGGAGAGGAGAGCCTGGTGTCAGCTTCTTGTGAAGCCTACTGCGATGGCAGGACAGCAGGAAAATCTTTTGGGATGTTTATGGCAGGATGAGGGTGGCCAGTCCCACGTGGGCAAAAGCAGGAAGGGCGCTGGGGAAGGAGGTGGGAGAGAAATTTAGATGTATCGGTGTGATCATGATTGTGGCCGGGATATTTGCTCAACTGAGAACTGGAGAAGCTGTAATATTTGTTACATCACAGGTGATCAGGATGGGAGAGTGGGGAATGGGAAGTCCATTGAAACTATAGAAGACAGTAATTCTCAGGGTTATATCCAGGAGGGAGCAGATGGGGGTAAGCTCCATCATGAGCAGTCCTGCTGTTCAGTACTTCTCTTTTCCTTCCCCTGGAGAAAGGAAAACCTGGTTGAAGGGGGCTTTGGCTTCTGTTTTGGACAGAGTTGGATATTTCACCTGCTTTATATAAACCATTCCACATTTTGCAGATTCTCCTCCTGTAGCAGCATTTCCACATCACTAATCACAGTATTGTTTTGATTTTTGTTGTTGTTGCACAGATCTGAACTGTTTTTGCTTTTCCCAGAGGGAGAAATAAATGCATGCTATTATATTGACGAATACGTGCAGGTTTACACTACATCCACATGTGCCTGGTAGACAGTTGTACAGAGTGTTACGTTTCTGTCTTGCATTATTAGTCAGGTTTTGACCCCAGTGGTGCAAAGCAGAGCTCCTCAGCAAACAGCACACCTAGAGAGACACAGGGCAGCAGCCTTGGAAAATGATGCTTTCCTCCATCAACTGCAGGGTGATTGCATGAGACAGCCCCAGATTTTGATACTTTTTGTTTCCAGTAGTGCCTGGAGTCTTGGCCCATTGCAGTCATCTGCACTCACGCTGATTTTGGTGCTGGCTCCCAAGTCTTCCTTCCAGCAATCAGATCTCCTCCTGCCTGGGGTCATGCTCAGGCCTGAGTGTTAATACCACTCTCACATGTTTTTCAAGGGCTGGATCGAACTATAGAGGTGGCTGAACCTGGGAACAAATGTCGTGTTATGCACAGAAACACTGCCGTGCTGACTTTTGATACATCCACTTTGTGCGGCCGAGGTGCTGGCAGGCAGTCCATGTTTAGTCGCCTGCGGTGCAACAGGGTGCTTCACGGGACTACAGCAGAGTATGCCAAGCTGTGGGAGGTTGGGTTCTCTTGCTGAGAGCGCTGTTTGCGATTAAAGCCCGTAAAGTGACCAAAGCTTGCCACCTCTCTTTAGTATGAGATACACAACCAGCCAGGAAAAGGCAGTAACTGCCGACTTCGCCATTTTACCAGGCTGTTTGCTGTCTTCTAGCTGGCTGTTAGCTCCCACAGTCATGTTGTTCTCCAAGCTGAGCTGTATTAATTGTCTCGAGAGACCCAGCATCAGCTGCTTTATTGTAACTCAAACTTGCGACAAGTAATTAATTTTCTCTTGCTGTAATTGCTAGTAATAAAACAGTATCTCCACCCATCAGAAGGTCTCAGTGCAAGATGCAGGTGCTCTTGAGCGCAGTTGTGGCAGCCCATCGGATGATGACCTAGTGCTTGAGAGTTGAAGTGCGCCTGGATTTTAGTGGTGCCAAAACCAGCACGTGGTAACATGGAAAGATGGGAGTTGACATCTCTTTAGCAAAGACTTGTAAGGAGCCATGGCTCCTACCTGAGGCAATTTCAAACAGGTTTCTAGCCATAGAGGAGCCAACTCCTCCCAGACTGTCAGTCCTCTTTTCGTACCCCATCTGATGTCCATTTCTCTGCTGGGTTTCTGTGCTGTGCTTAGGCTTGGTAGGTTCCCCCAGCCATGCGGAGCTGAGCAATTTAGCAGCATGTGCGTGTGGTTTGTAGTTTTTAAGTTGCAAGATTTGTAAGCTATCATAAACAGAAAGGCCCAGCCAAATCTTGCTGCCTGACTGAGCTATCAGCATCTCTAGACGTGTAGGAGAGGCCATCCTTCCTGCATGTTTATTTGTAACACAAGGGAAAAGAAGGAAGCATAGTAAAGCTTAGTACCACATAATTTACTGGAGAGTGACAGCTAATTTGCATTTTAGCTAAGACATCCAACAGCAAAATGCAATTGCTTTCACACATGTTCCAGGATTCCTACTACATGATCTTGGACACATGGATTTGATGGACAATGAGTTTTGCTGAAGCCCATTACAAATAAGGAAGAAAAGTGATGAGGCTCCAAGGAAGTTTTGAGTGTTTGTGTGAGAAGGCCTGCATTACAAAAGGCTCCTGTGAAAGGTATCCCCATGTGAGCTCAGTATTTCTCCACCAAAAGATTCATCTGTGCCCTTCCTGTGAGGTGAGCAGTTGAACAGGTCCATAGTGGATGCTGAGAGATGGACAGGAGAGAGCTGGCTGAGAAGATGACTCCTGAAGAAAGGACTGACTCTGGGATGAAGCATCAGGCAATTGGGACAAGGACTGTGCTCGTTTTACTCTAGTGTCCCCGCTTAGAAACCCTCCATTTGCTGGTCATTTTAAATCTTGCTAGTCAAAAGTAAGGTGTTTTAAATTTGTCTTTCCATAATATCTAGAGAAGCTGGCACAGCTTCCTTTTTTTTCCTGAGGACAGCAAAACTATCCTAACACACAGACCTATTTCTGGTGTGTTATCGGTCAAGCATGACAGTGGAAATTTCTGTGTTTCATTATTTACTTTACTCCCCCCCATACAAGGAGCAGTCTGTGATCCAAGTGTACTGCCAGACCAGGGGGCTCGGTGTCTCTGGTCGCCAGTAGCCAGCATGACACCTGGCCACTACTCATGACAGGTCCTTGGGCTGAGATTCAGGCTCAAGATCTTTCTGCTGGAAAAGAGCCCTGCATCTCACTCCAAAGACCATCACCTGATTTTCCTCACCAGCAGCTAAATAAAAAAAAATCCTCACATTTGCTCGTCTGGGCTCTTGTGAGCGCTGGGCTGTGCAGCTCTGTGCCACCTCTCCCAGACGGCTGCAGCAGGGACACAGCCAGCCATCATTTCCTAGGTCCAGAAGCCAAGCCCCACTGGGGTAGGAAAGCAATGTGGACAGATAACAGGACCAGCATCCCAGCACTGATGTCTGCACAAGCACCGCAGGTGAGCTGAAAAATGCTGCTACAAGCCTACCCTCAGGCTGGGAATTCATATCCAGGCTGCTCTTTCATGTCTCCCTCCCCTTCCTTCTCTTTTACCAGATAAGCAAAATCAGGACTGACACACCTCGTGCAGGGCCGTAGTGTCTCCTTTCAGCTGCCGTTCTTGGGGTGGGTTTGTGTCTGTCCTGGCTGGAGGTGGAGGCACACCCTGCTGAAGAAACCATATGACCAACGGGCTGCACCTGGGACTGTAACTACTCACAGTTGGATGGGTTTCTGCTTTCAGACCAGCCTGCTCCAGCCAGCTACATGCATCCTTCAGGCAATTTTAATGTTCCTGGAAAGTCCTCCCAAAAACAGTCACATCATCCAGATCAGCTGAACATGTGGCCCACTGAACAGCTGCCAAAATCAAATCCATGCGCCTTTGAGAGGTGCTAAGGAAATTGCAGAGACCAAAAGGCGTCACGTTAAACTCAGAGAGCGAGACACGCTGTCTTTGGACAAGCTTCTCGATGAGTCTGCCCTTGGCAGAAGCCACTCAGCTCGTTTGGAGAGGAGCATGCTCCATGGTGCAGGCGAGCGCCTTGGGCAGCTCCTCTGTCTGCTCGCTTTTCCTTTTGCCTTTGCTTTTAGTACCCAGCCGCTCGGAGAAATGCTGTCCACTCAAGCCCAGTCTCCCCAGAAGAGCACAAGCTCTGCTGAGACCACCCATCAGAGGGGCTGGGTGTGAGGGAGCACCTCTCCTGCTGGGTTTGGTTACCAGAGCTTGTCTCATCCTTATTCTGTGAATACAGAGAACAATGGGTCCTCAATTCCTGCTTTGGGTCTTAAAATAATGAGTAACAGCATCATCAGCTGAGGCAATCAGGCCATATTTGGGGAGGATGGACTCTTTCTTTCCAGGAAATGAACCCATGGAGCATCTCAGCCCCTGTCAGCAGCCTGAATGTGAAACCTGTGTGATAATAATGCGTTGAAGACCTCCATCCCCCCTCTGCCTTCCCTCTGCACTACATCTGCTGCGTTGCCCTTGACACTCATGAGAGGTTTTTAATAACCAAGAATATCAGTGACCCTCAAGGATATTTTGGAAGATGTGTCATTCCTACTTTCTTATAAACAACAAAGCTAAAGCCAGAGTTTCCCCTTGGTGCTTTACCCAACAGGCTTTTCCTTGCTGGCTCCTGGGAAATGTACTTGTATGTTGCCATTGAAGTCTTAAAAGAAATGGATGAAAAACACGTGACCCTGCGTCCTTGCAAATAACTTACCTGATAGCAATCTTCTCCCATTGCTGGTTTGTCAGACTTACAAGCCAAAGGAATGTTAGCAAAGGTAAGAAGGGATGAGATGTCAAATCTCCAGACTCCCCCGTCCCTTTCCACCTGACATCTGCCAACACAGGCTGCATGCAGAAGAAACAGAGGCTGTGCCTGCCAGATGACTGATGGATAGTGGCATCATTGTAAAAATTGGCCAGAGCAGCTCAGACAGCAGCCCTGCCACCCATCACAGTGTGGGACAAGGGCTCAGATGGCTGTCATTCATCTCCAGCCATAAAGCAGGATCTTCCTTCCAAGACCCAAACCCCTCATTCTGCTGGGTGCAAAGCTCTCTGCAGTCTCCTGATTTAAGTAGCAGTGAAGGGTTGCTTGGCTTCTCTCAGGAACAAGCATTATTCCTTTGGGGTTTGTTGTCGTGGGGTGTCAGGAAAGGGATGGCTCTGATTTTTCCAGGGCAGGCTGTTGCAGAAAGAAGGTGCTGAGATATCTCCTGTAGGAGCTTCTCCAGGGCTGTCAGCCCTGATACATTCCTAGCTTTTTTTTTTTTTTTCTTCCATCTCTTCTGCTCATTTGTGCTTTTTTGGATTGATGTCAAGGAGGAAGGTTTTTATATTGGTTGAATTTATACCTCAGTGACTCAGCACTGGGCTTAACCAGAAATTCAGTTGCCCTGAGGAGATACGGATGGAAGAAACGATTGTACATGTGTGTGTATGTGTGTTGGCAGGGGATAACTTCTTCCCCAACCTCAGCTACTCACACTTTGATTTAGGAAAGCCTGAAGAAAGCTTTCTTGCTTCCTCCTTGCTCATGCTGAGCAGAAGAAGGACCAGGCATCATGCTCTGACATGCTGAGCCATCTCCTTCCTTCGTGCTCAGCGTCTTTTCTCGCGGTGCGTGCAAGGAGGTCTTGGAGAACAGCACTCCCAGACGGTTTGTAACTCCAAAATGCATCAGCTGATTGCTATCTTGTCTCGAATACCTGTCTAGTACAGACCATGTGTGGAGTATTAACTCTGCAAAAGAGGGGCTGGAGCACTGGAGCAGGATGGGCGAGGAGCTGAGCTTTAACTCTTTCACCACAAAGGTCCCTGCTCACTGGTCATGGCCTCCATACATTACCAGTACCAGTGCAGGGGGATGCGAAGCCACCCCTGAGGATGCATGGGGACTGAAGTGGGCACCCATGGGGTGGGCACCAAATGGAGCTGAGGGGGACCAGGTCAGAACCAGGCAAAGGAGACATCTCCTCCTGTGGCATGTAGTCAATCTGTCAGATGCATGGCTAGAGGATGCCATGGACGGAGAAAAGCTTGCGGAGGACACTGGAACTTCAAGATCTACCAAACCAGTGATAGGCTACGAGGAGGAAAATATCACATCTGGGAACAGCAAAATCACTTTGCTGGCCTATAGGGGTCTGGCACAGCTTTACCAGAGAGGGAACAACCCAGCAGGTTAGAGAAATAGAATAAAATGGAGGAATTAATCCAGTGACTGGTATGGTTAGTGTTAAACAGGAGGCCAGTCTCAAGATGAGGTAAAACTCATCTAATTTTAAGCTGTCTAGTATTTAGGTATTTGCCACAGCAAGATGCATAGATCCAAGTTTAGGCAATGGAGAAAGATGTGTATCTCTGAGGAATATTTATCCCAGCCTGTCCCAGAGGTGGAGGGTATTCCTTGTTGGAAATACCTACTTTTCTTCATTACCTGAATAATCTAGACAGCTAGTTAATTTAGGCATCTGATTTACAAATGGCCAAAGTCGGTGGGATGAACACCAGTGTAGATAAGAATGAGTCCTTCCCGCCTTCTTCATCTGATTCACTACATAAATATTCTCCTGCATCACATTTAAGAAGATACAAATATTCTACCATGTGAGTAACAAAAAGAAGTATTTGACAAGACTGCAGAGGACCCCAAGGCCTTTGTGCTGTATTGTAGACAAAATAATTACCAATGTGGACTATTTTCTTCTTTCCTTTGCAACTAACAGAAGAAGAAACAGATTTCCAAGATTTCTGGGTTTAATGTAAATGTGTCAGTATTATTTTTGGAGATGACAGAGCTTTTTATGAAACTGAGATTTTAAAGGCAGCTTGCATATACAAAGATGTCACCACAAATGACTTGTGTATATCTACTACAGCAAGTATCAGGCTCTTCTGAATACAAATCCCCATTTTCTCTGTGGAAATGTTCCTCATATTAGTGATGGGTATCACTGTGGGGTCTGGAGCAACTGAGGGCTATTAGTTTGCTTAATGTAGCACGACTAGATAGAACTTTATTCATTGGTCTAAAATGCTTTTCAGGGAAGGGCAGAGAGAGTAATCCAAAGGTTACAGGGCCTGGAGCCAATGTCATAGAGATTGAATTAATTTGAGGGACGAACAGTCTCTGGTATGAAGAAAGTAATGCTCCAAGAATGAAGGTAGGATGAGTCACTGCTGGACTGGGACTGGAAATCACAACTGCTGCTTCACTGTCCACGGAGCCCCGTTGCAGTGAATGGGGCAGTCCTGTCACTGGCTGTTCTTCAAACTGGGGCATTGACTCAGCAACGTCCTGAGGCAGGTGCCAAAATTTAAACTTTGTGATTAATCCAAGGGGTTCCCGTGAAGATGTTACAAGAACAACTTGCATATTTCAAATTAGGCATGTGCTTCAGAAAGAGGTGAAAGTCCCTCATTCTGGGAGTATGATGAGCTGATTAGGGACTGCCATATTTCAGTCATACTTTTGTATTCTTTTCTTGTATTTTATTTGTTAATGATCTACATCGGAGGTCTCCTTTCTAAGTCTTTTCTATGTGGAAGTCTTTCCATGTTTCTTCTCTAGATCTTTTTGTTTATGTTATATACTTTGTGAGGGCTAGTGATTCAAACTATGTTTGAGATCAGGGAGTGACATTGTATATGCAATGGCATTTTAGCACTTTCAGTCATGTTTTTTAGCTTCTTCCTAAGAGTCATGTAGTCTCCGTTGGCCACCAAGACCTTGGGCTACAAAGGAATTTGGCACAAGACTCGGGGAACAACTCTCCGAATTTCCCTTTAGAGGTGTTCTTTTCTCAGCACACCTCGTTTCTGTCTCACTGAGAAGCCAGTTTGCTTTCACCAACGTCTGCAGAACTTTTTACAGTTTCCTTAGGGATTTACATATATAATATAAAAAAAAATACGACTATAGCTAAGATAGAAGGTGGCATGGAACAACACCACTCAACTATTTCTCATGCAGAAAGAAGGATGCTCTGTCAATCTCAAACCGTAAAAGGGATTCAGGAAGAAAAATGCAATTTCTCTGTAGTAACTCAGACAGAAAACCAAGGCTAACGAGATTTTTCCTACTAAATGCAGGCTGGAATCCTCTATCCTCACAGATTGATGTGGTCTTCGCTGAAGTCCTCTGTCCTTGGAGTGGCATCAGAGAGAGGCAGAGTGTTCACCTCCTAGCACTTCATGAAAAATAGATAAGATAAAGAGTATTTTATCATGTTCACTGCTCCTTACAGCACCTGATCATTATTTGACCATCTCCATTTCAGGTTAGCTGAAAGGATTCAAGAAGAATGATTCTTCCAGTAGGATACTTGAACACTTTTATGCCTCACGCATGGAAGAATCTCTTGGGACTTTCTATTCCGGCAGATGTGGATGTCCTAAGCTCAGAACTGTAATCTCACTGGGAAAAAGGATGTTCCTAATTATCTCCTACTCCAGGACAGTCTGGCTTCAAAAAGGTCCATTCCTCTGTGCAGGGTGGAGTAGAGCTCTGGAGGTGCGGAGCAGCCTTTTTCTCACTTAGTTTTTACAGGGATATATGCAACTCTCTCAGAAACACTGTGCTCTGACTCAGGAAGATTAAGTGGTGGTGTCTCTGAGGAGCTGTGATGAGGTATCATCAGGGACAGAAGATACTGATGCAGAATGTTTTAAACGCAATCAGTCTGTATGACTTAAGACAAGAAGCATCATTCACACTTGCACACATCCAATCGGCAAAGCCTGCCAATACCCACAGAACAGCCCATGTAGTTGGATCCTTTCTCAATCACTAAAAAAATACCAAGAAGAAAAGAATTTCACTTCTGTTAGCCTGAAAACACATGAGTTTTTAGAGGGACTATTAGTATCCCGAACATATGGCAACTCCTTGCATTGCCTGGGGAAGCTCTTGGCTTTCCAGTAGAAAAGCTGTTAAACCAGTAATGGGGGACTGGGTGTATCAAGTGTTTATGAGTCTCCCATCTGTAGGCCAGACAGAAACATCTCATACTGAGTGTTTTGCAGTATCATCAACTCATCTGCAGAACTGTCTGGTTGACCCCAGGTATGTGATGGACTTGGCAAGAAGCAAGAAAGAAGCAAGGATGGCAGGGGGGAGGGGAAGAGGTGAAGAAAGAAAGAGGAATGCAAAAGGAAAAGATATAAAGTGAGGCATGTGAATAAGCCTGTTCAAATATCACAGAACTGACATCATTACATTTCTTCACCCAAGTCCTTCACACTCAAACTGATAAACTAATTAGAGAGATGCCTTTTACAACTCCCTCAGCCTACTGCATTAAAATCCATTTTTTCAGCTGGTCTGGCCAAATTCTGAGGAGGACTCCAATCACATGTTTGCAAGGGAAAGTGTTAGTGCATGGTATGGTCAACTATGTGGCTGGAGGGACCCTATTTTTACTGGTGAAGGAAATAAACAGCAAAGGAGGTTTTGTTTTTATTTTTTTATTTCTCTTCTTTGGGGCAGTGCTGAACTTCCCACCCTCTGCAATGCTGTCAGCCTGAACCATACAGATATCTGGAGTGCAAACAAATTGCAGCCTAGGCAAATTCTATCTTGTAGTTAAGGTTGTCAGTCTCTCCATCTTGCTTGCTTGCTTTCTCTTGCTCTTTCTCTTTCTCTTTCCTCCTTGATTGCTTTCTTTCTCTTTCACTCTTTCTTTCTTACTTGCTTCTTTTCTGCTGTCTCCAGCACCTTAGTAGTAGATTAGTGGTCCAGCCGCCTTTGATTCATCCCAGAAGGAAAGAATTGGAAGGTTACAGTGTGATGACACCCCCACAGCTAACAACTAGACTCATAAAGCATGTTCTCATTAAAGCATTTCAGTTTTTATGATGGAAACCAATCCATCACAGTCAACCATGGGGTCTGAAATACATTTTCCCTTCTACTATAAAAAGGCACTGACCGTGACAATATATGGTCAATATATTCTCAACATGCTTTATGATCTGTAAGTGTCAGGGATGTTTACAACAGCTCATGAAATCACTGATGGCTGTAAATACCACACAACAGTCCTCACTCTTTTCTGATTACTGAATCAATGATTCTGGTAGGAGAGATCTGTAGATCCAGTGGGTTTTAATTAGTCTGGACAGAACTGGCCTGAAGTTATACAATAGGGAGACAGTTCAGAGTCCCCCTTCAGATTTCATTTTCTTCCACACTTTATCTGTTTGACACAGCTCTACTAAAAAGAGAGGTGATGTGGGCAATCAAAGGTGTCCTTTTATTGAACCGTAGCTCCAATGCCAACACCAGCACTTTTTAATGGCCATTTCCAGGAAAGAGGGAATCACGTGTAACTGTTTCCCAGCCTGCTCTTTCCCATCTTATTCTTTAAAGAATGTTTTCTCAACCTCATTTTTTCCACAGAACAGATTTTCTGTCTTTGAAAGTGAGGAAGAGGATAAATGCATCACATTTAAAAAGCATGTTATGAACGGGGTTTATTTATACTTGTTGGTGTTCATGAAATTCATTCATAAGCCAACACTAGATTATTTGATAAACTATATAAGGAAAAGGATAGCCTTCTGTAAGAGGGGGGACAGAAAAATATATACAGAAATGCTGAACAATGAGAACAATGAAACATAATAATCAGGTGTCTCAGGATGTCAGAGATCTAACAAGTGCTAATACTGTCTTCCACATTATAAAGAAGGGAAGTTTTAAAGATGGACTTCAAAGAGGATAACATTGTAACTTTGTAGATATTCATAGCAGGCTTCTTTAAAGGATGTGGGAACAAAATATGAAAGGAGTTGTCTGAAAATGTAAAAAAGTTTTATATAGAAGAGACCCTCTTCCATAATTTATTTTTTAACTTTTTTTTTATTTTTTTCCATTTTGTTAATTTGAAGCCATGATTGTTGTCAGGCTCACTGCTGGCCCTCCCGCGTGCCGAATGCATCATAACAGTCTTGGCTTGGCTGCACATTCCAGCTGAGCTGGGGAATGGCAAGAGCTGGGTGGCGTGTGCAGGGCAACCAAGAGAAATACGGATTCTTATCAGCCTTCCCGATCTTCAAAGTACTGCATGAACTGAGGTTGATGCTGGTAATTGGTTTGGGAGCAAGTCTGAATCATTGCTAGCAGGGTTCCTGTCTGGAACCAAAGAAAGTCGGTGAAATGTGAATATTTGGAACTGATTGTTAATGGAAGAGGAAGAACAGATGGTATCTAATCCAAAGAGGGTAAGCAAGACTTGCCTGGATCTGTCTTTTCTTCAAAACTGCCACTTTTGTCGATTGCAACAGCAGAAGAGCTAACTTTTTGTCATGGATAGTGAACTTTATTTGCTCTTCTTTTTGCTGAGGTTCCAAGCTGAGGTCTTGTTGCCAGTGGGTGGAGTGGTGAAACTTAGATTGCATCTACTATGGCTAAGCAGAGAACCTCCATGTCCAGGGCTGTCAACTGAACCTTCGTCACACTACAGAGAGCATTTTATAAATGCAAAAAAAAAAAAAAA
>VXBL01002582.1:0-10418 GCA_013400195.1 Aramus guarauna
ACAGCAGCTCTCAGTGCCCCAGCCCCCAGTGGCCCTCCTGAGGTGGGCGCTGAGCTGGCAGATGGGTGGGGGCTGATCTGGCAGATGGGTCAGGGGAGGTTGTCTCAAGAGCATGTCCTCGTGGTGTGGTGTAACCTAGTAGGCAGCTCAGCCCCACACAGCTGATCCCTCCCTCCCTCTCTCTCTCCCTCCCAGCAGGATGGGGAAGAAGAATCCAAAGGGTAAAAGTGAGTGAACTCGTGTGAGATGAATGCAGTTTCACAGGTAAAGCAAAAGCTGCGCACACATGCAAAGCCAGATCAGGAATTCATTCACCACTGCCTAGCAGCAGGCAGGGGTTTAGCCATGGGCAGGAAAACAGGGCTTCATCAGGAGCAACAGTTGCTTGGGAAGACAGAAGCCAGATTCCAAACATTCACCCTTACCTCCTTCTTCTCCACAGCTTTTTTGTGCTGAGCATGACATCATGTGTTCTGGAATATCCCTTTGGTCAGTTTGGGTCAGATGTCCCAGCTATGTCCCCTCCCAACTCCTTGCCCACCCCCAGCCTACTTGCTGGTGGGACAGGGTGAGAAACAGAGAAGAACTTGACACTGTGTGAGCACTGCTCAGCGACACTAAAACATCGGTGTGTTATCAACTCTGTTTTGGTGACAAATCCAAAACACAGCACCATGGAGGAGATGGAGGGGAACGTCAGGTAGGCAAATATTCCAATGCTAATATACAGGAACTTAGCAGCCAGGTGAGGGAGGCACGTGAAAAAGGCTTTAGGCCATCCTTGCTCAGAGGGGATCCTCAGAACATCCCTGAAGATCTGCACATCAGACTGCACAATGAAACAAAATACCCAAAATATAAATAGACACCAAACACAGTAAGTTCAACTTCGCTGAAGGAGGCTGAGCAGGAGAGCTTGAGGATCTGGGGGATTTCAAGAAGAACTGGTCCATATCATTGCCTTGGCAGAGTGGTATAGAAAATGTATTTGCCATGTACAGCACAGCATTGAGAAACCCACTGCCCCAGGCATCTGCTGCCATGTGGACACAAGCTCTGCNAAACAGAGAAGAACTTGACACTGTGTGAGCACTGCTCAGCGACACTAAAACATCGGTGTGTTATCAACTCTGTTTTGGTGACAAATCCAAAACACAGCACCATGGAGGAGATGGAGGGGAACGTCAGGTAGGCAAATATTCCAATGCTAATATACAGGAACTTAGCAGCCAGGTGAGGGAGGCACGTGAAAAAGGCTTTAGGCCATCCTTGCTCAGAGGGGATCCTCAGAACATCCCTGAAGATCTGCACATCAGACTGCACAATGAAACAAAATACCCAAAATATAAATAGACACCAAACACAGTAAGTTCAACTTCGCTGAAGGAGGCTGAGCAGGAGAGCTTGAGGATCTGGGGGATTTCAAGAAGAACTGGTCCATATCATTGCCTTGGCAGAGTGGTATAGAAAATGTATTTGCCATGTACAGCACAGCATTGAGAAACCCACTGCCCCAGGCATCTGCTGCCATGTGGACACAAGCTCTGCTGCCCAGGAGGGTCCCGTAGTGCAGGGGTTTGCAGATGGCAATGTAGTGGCCATAGTACATGGGACCTGGGAGTCTGGGTGGACATCAAGTGGGACAGAAGGGAACCGTGCGCCCTTGCAAAGAGGTACGTTAATCGTATCTGTGGCTACGGTAGCAAAATATCAGCCAGCAGGGAAAGGGAAGTGATTCTTTGCCTCTATTCATGGACTCCATTAGGGTTGCTGTGTCCAGTGTGGGTTTCCCCAGCAAAAATAAGACCTTGACAGGCTTTGGATAGTCAAGCAGAGGCTGGAAGACAGTTGGGGCCTGGAGTGCATTAGGTATTTGGAGAGGCTGAGAGTGTTGTTTGGTTTTTAGGTTTGGTGGTGGAGTTTTTTGTTGGTTTGGTTTTTTTTGTTTTTTTTTTTTTTTAAAGAAATCCCTCAGAGCCAAACACCAGAGCAAGGACCCAGGGAATCACACCGCTGTGTCTTCCCACCTCGCACATTCACACATCTCAGCTAACAGTGTTCTCTCCCAAGAAACCTTCCAGTCTAGCCTAGCCCTTCCCTGCCTTCCTCTCAACTCCCCTGCCTTCTCTCCACAGCCCTGGGTTGGCCCCACAGCAGGGCCTGCTGCAGGCAGGCAGTCACACCACAGCTCCAGCCCTTCTGAATGGCACAGCAGCTCCAGGGGCAGAGAGGGATGTCAGCCTTCCCAGCAACCCCAGTTGATTGAGATGGCCTCAAGGGCACAAGGAAACAGAGGCCAGTCATCCTCTGTCTGTTCTGCATTCATGCTGCAGGTGATCCCCAGCCCTGACCGCCTTTGTCCCCCTCTGCCTCCTCATAAGCCCTGCTCCCCAAGAAGGCATGAGAGTCCTTGCCCTGTACTCTCAGCTCCTCAGGCAGCTCCTGCATCTCTCCAGTCTCTCTGCCTTGTGTGTGGTGCATCTTCACTGACTCCCACAGAACTACAGAGTAATGGTTTGTGGATATCTGGATTTAGTGCTTTACTCTGTGAGAACTTCACCTTTGAGGGTGTTTCATCTTCTGAGTCTCCATTCACTGCCCACCCCAGGGCATATGGAGAGTGTCCTTTCTCTCCTGACCCCTCCAGACTCCTTTCCACAGGGAACGATATATGCCATCAACCCTGTCATACATGTGGCAGCCTAAAGAGGTAATGGAGAGCTCATGCAGCATCTACACGGCTCATGGATACCAGAAAAACAGCCTTTACAAGCAGCACTTGGTGTCTAATGGATACCAGAGATGCCACAAACTTATAACCCTCAACACAGGGAGAAAAGAATGAGAAAAAACACTTTGAAAGTCTAACTCCCTGGGCTTGTTCTTGACAGCAGCTTTGTAAACAGAGCCTAGCCTTCAGGCACTGAACTCAAGAAACCCCGTTATTGCTGAGATGCTATTAGGGAGGCCAGATCTGATAAAGTGTACAAAGCATTTGTGAAAGGGTCAGACAGAACTGGATGAAGCTTCTAGAGAAGTTGTATGGACACAAGCAGTTACCTATTCCTATGATTATCACAGGAAAAAAAAAAACAAACCAACAAAAATCAGAGGCCTGGCCTCTGCTGGTACCGGATCTGGGTACTCTTAAGAGAAGGGGAGGCAGGTTATTGCTGGTGGAACAAGATCCATTGGATCAACTTCTTCAATGTGTCCTTGAGTTCCCTGTTCCTCATGCTGTAGATGAAAGGGTTCAAAGTTGGAGGTACCGCTGAGTATAAAATGGCCACAACCAGACCCAGGAATGAGGAAGAGATAAATGAGGGCTTCAGGTAGGCAAAAAATGAAGTGCTAATAGACAGACCACGGTCAGGTGAGGGAGGCAGGTAGAAAAGCTTTGTGCAGTCCCTGCTTAGAGTGGATTGTCAGCACGGCCCTGAAGATCTGCACATAGGACAGTACAATGAAAACAAAATACCCAAAGACTAAGCATGCACTACTGACAAGGACCCCAACTTCTGAAAAACAGTCTGAGTTTAAGCAGGAGAGCTTGAGGATCTGGGGGATTTCACAGAAGAACTGGTCCACAGCAGTCCCTTGGCAGAGGGGTATTGAAAATGTATTGGCCGTGTGCAGCACAGCATTGAGAAACCCACTGCCCCAGGCAGCTGCTGCCATGTGGACACAAGCTCTGCTGCCCAGAAGGGTCCTGTAGTGCAGGGGTTTGCTGATGGAAACATAGCAGTCATAGGCCATGATGGTGAGAAGGGCACACTCTGCTCCAAGGAAGAAGACAAAGAGGAACATCTGGGCAGCACATCCCCCATAGGAGATGGCCCTGCTGTCCCAGAGTAAATTGGACATGGATTTGGGGACAGTGGTGGAGATGTAACCCAGGTCGAGGATGGAGAGGTTGAGGAGGAAGAAGTACATGGGTGTGTGGAGGTGGTGGTCGCAGGCTATGGCAGTGATGATGAGGCCATTGCCCAGGAGAGCAGCCAGGTAGATGCTCAGGAAGAGCCAGAAGTGCAAGAGCTGCAGCTCCCGTGTGTCTGCGAATGCCAGGAGGAGGAACTCGGTGATGGAGCTGCCGTTGGACATATATTTCCTCTACGCATGGGGACCTGTCCAAGGAGAAAAAGCAGTGATGAGCTATATAACAATTCTGTTAGGAGCACCCATACCATTTCCTACAGAATTCCCCCTCCCTGAGCTGAAAGAGGAAGAAGTCAGCTCATTCCCAGTCCCTATCAACCTACTCCATATGTCATAGAACCCCCAAACTGCCTCTCCCCTTTCAGGAAGACCTTTCACAGGTCCCATTTCTGAGCTCTGGTTGGTGCTGGCTCAGGCTGCCCCAGGGAGCAGGGGGCTCTGCTGGGGGCTCTGCAGGAGCCAGCCCTGCCCTACAGCCGTAGGTCCATAGGAACACAGGCTGGTCGGGGATTAAATCCACTTCTGATATCAAAGAGCTTTTCAGCATTGTTGCTCCCATTTCACCCAACTATGGGGCAGAGCTGGGGGGATTTTATTTTGTTTCTTTTGTTGGAGTTGTCCCACTACACCCGAGGAGTCTTTTCCAGGCAGAAATCCCTGACATTTCTGCTGCACTCCAATGAAACCTTGTGCGTCCCGAGAGGCAAAGGGACTGTCCCTTCATGATGAGTGAGCAGAGCCGGTCGGTCCATCAGCCCTGCTCCCAGCTGCCCTGTGCTGGCACCTCTCTGAGCTGCAGGATGATCGCACCCGGACGTTCCCCCCAAAAGGAACTGGACACTGCTGAGAGCAGAGGAATGCATTTCCCAAGGGCAGATCTCCAACCCCCTCAGCCTGTCTCACTCGACCTGAGCAGGATCTCAGCCCTCCCCTCCCAGCCAGGAACACAGAGGGCTCTCTGCAGCTGTCTGCAGACAGCCACCCAGCAGCATTTGCATGGCCTTAGCACTCAGGGCTCTTCTCCATGGGGCTCCTGGAGAACACCGCCATGCCATGGCAGAGCTGTGCCCTGGGGGAGGGCAGCCTGCAGCCCAGCAGGACCCCTCAGGGAAAGAAGGGAATGTCCTAAAGATGGGGTGTCCTGAAGGGACAATCGGGGCATTTGTATCCCCTGCAGCCCGGGCATTAGGCAGGGACTTGGACACTTCATTCCCAAGGACACATCTGCATGGCAAGACCCACAGGGCTGCTCTCTGAGCTGCGTCTGAACCCCAAACCCCATCCCAGCAAACCTGCTGATACGATCAAGGGGAGCAGAGACAGGAGGGGACACACAGAGAAATGCCACAGTGCTGCTGCCGCTGGAGGCACTCGGGTATTTGGAAATATGCGCTGCTCAGGGCTCAGGCTGCTGAGAAGGTGACCTTCAGGGCAGAGGCTCTGCTGGGTGGGAGAGCAGAGCAGGGGGTTGCTCCGGGGAAGGGGTCTGCACTGCAGGGGATGGCAGGGAGGTGCCCCAACCCCCCTTCCACAGCATTTCTGGGAACAGCTGCGTCTCCCTCCCTGCTCATGTCTCTGCTGCCTGCAGCTGTCCCTGCCAGGAGCTGTTCCTCTCTGCTCAGGTCTCCTCCCTGCCTGTGCACACAGAGCCCATCCCACCGGCTGGGTGCTCAGCTCTGCCCTGCAGACACCTCCTGGCAGCAGGGACCTGCCCAGGGGCACCTCTGTCTGCAGGGGCTGAGGAGCAGCTCAGACAAGTCCTAATGGGAACTGGGCTCTCAGTGCCTTCTCCAGAGCAGAAAAAGAAATTCCCATCTCCCACTGACCTCATCGCTGACAAAGAGGAGACATCTCAAAGCACAGACTCCTTCCTTTCAGGTGAATGCTGCCTTAATGTCTTTCTTCACAAGGCCCCTCAGAAATGTCCTGGAGGTTATCTGGAGCTGTGAGCAGCCCTCACCCACGCAGCACACTCTTGACAGCAGAAGGACCCTGCGTGTCCATGCTGGGGGTCACTCCTGCCACCCACAGCTTCTCCCTGCAGTGCCCTGGGGAGCTCCCCGGGCAGGATGAGTGCTGACCCTGGCAGGCGGCAGAGTCCCTGCCCCAGCACACAGTCCCCTGGGGTGCAGGGACCCTGCTTGGAAGGACAACTATGGGCACCCCTTCACAGCCCTGCAGCCATCCCCAGGAGAAGGCAGCCATCATGCCCTGTCCCTCTGACTGAGTGGCAGAGAATCTCTGCTCTGTAGCATGTCCTTCTCTACACTAAAGAAACTGCCAGAGTCCTCCTGAAAGAACCTACAGGCTGTGAGATGTATCAGTTGCAGGAGAACCCTCCAGGACACTCATCTGCCTTGTCCTGCATCCAGAGACTTAATTGCATAGAGGGCTTTGAAGATTTCTCCTCCAGGGAGCTCTCAGCATCCTCCCACCTGAGACTGCTTTTAATCTCTCCCTGCCTCACAGAGGCAGCACATTTTCCTCCTCCACACAAAAATTCTCCCAGAAGATCCCACAGGTTGTGGGATGTACCAGCTTTAAGAGATGCCTCCAGCAACCACAGCTGCTTTTCCCTGCAGAGACTTACCATGTTTGGGGCTGTGAAGGGTTCTCTTTGCATCAGCTTTCAGCATCCTCTCACCCCAGGCTGCCTTTAACCTCTCTTCTCCTCCCTCCTCTCCCCTCGCTGCCTGCAGGCAGAGCCCTCAGCGCTGCTGTGCTCTGCAGAGGAGCTGCTCCTGGGCAGAGATGTCTCTCTGCAGTGCTGCCTGCTTGCCATCAGCTCCCTCCATGCCAGGAGCCCGGCCCAGCTCAGCAGCAGAGGACCAGCCCAGGGCGGCACTTTCTCTGCCCTCCCACACTCCCTGCAGATGTCCCTGGGGCTCCAGGGCTGAAGCTTCTCCAAGGCATCAGGGTCTCTCCTGGGGAGCGTAGGCGGACGCAGACTGAAGTCATCACTGACTGTCCCTCTCTGAGCACTGGAGAGATGGATTTTACAAGTGGGATTTTTCCTCCCGTGGCATGGTGGTCTATGAGAGGTTTGAATGTTCCCCTCCCTTAACCCCTCTCCCTGTCCCATGGCCAGGCAGGACACCGCAGCAGTGACAGGCAGGGATCATTTCCCCCCACGTAGGGCAGGGATTCAGCGGTGTCCATCAGGTCTCTCCTCTCTGGTGAGTAGTCTGGAGACTGGAGTGGGCTTCAGCTCTCCCCCAAGCACCCCACAGACCCACAGGAGGTGGGATTCCTCTTGCCTCAGCTCATTGAGCACAAAGTAGGTGCCTGCAGGCCAGCCCCTTCCACTGCGATCCCTGGGGATGGAGGGCTCCAGTCAGCTGCTCACACATCTGTTGGCATTTGAGGTGCCCGGGATGGTCATAAACTTGTGTACGTGTCTGCAAGCTCTGATGAAGCATACACCTGCCCGAGCATCTGCTATGGGGCAGTGGGGAGGAGGTCCCTTGGTCACCTGAGATTACACCCAATGTTCAGGGCATCTGAGCGCCTCTTGGACTCACATTTCCAAGGTGGCTGCTGGGCTTTCAGCTGACCAAAGGGAAGAGTGCATCCAAAGCAGGGTCAGGTGTCTCTCTAGGCACAATCCACTGCCCTCACTGGAGCTCAGCTCATGTCACAACACAGACATGTGAACATCTCTGCACTGAGGGCCCCTGCCTTAGTCCAGGCTCTTTTTAATGCCATAAGAACAGCCTCCAGTGCCATGCCAGGTGCCTGGGGTGCCCAGTGCAACTGCACAGGGCTGGCAAGTAGTGCACAGGACCTCTGGGACAGCCATGTCCCACTGGAGTGGGTGCTACTCCCAAAGGGGTCTGGTGCCTGTGTGCCAGCACCTGAATGCCAGCACCATGGCATGGTGCCATGGGTTACTTTGTGTTCCTGGAGATTAGCACAGGTGCTGCAGAGTCACCTCAGGCAGCAAACTCCTCTCTTGCAAGGCCAGAGTTGTTCCAGCCTGTTTCTCTCTGGCCTTGGGGACTGCATGGTTTGTTGAGTTGGTGAACATCTCATTTCATCATTACATTGCCACCTGCCATCCTTACCAGCATGTCTTTGCTCTGAAGCAGAGTCTTGGCATGCATGGGGTCCTGGGTGCTTGGTTCCAGTTTTCTCTATGAGAAGTCTTTACTGAGTTGCTGCCAGGCAGATAGGCACCAATGGCCTCAGCCTGGGACATAGGCATGAGGGCTTGGAGCCCCTTATGCCATCCTGGAGCTGCTGAGGGAACCACTGCTCTGATGTGGGACAATGCCCTGGTTCCAGCTAGGATGCAGTTAATTTTCCCCAGAAGCTGGGATGGGATACAGCCAGGACAGGTGACCCAAACTAGCCACAAACTAGGGGGCAGTGAGCAGCTTCCTGGTGCTTAGATGCCAGCTGGGGCTAAGCCACGCCACTAGGTAGATGACATCAGTTGCTCTTCCCTTGTCCACTGATGTAGTCACTCCATCCTAGAAGGCCACTAGATAGGTGAGGCAGAAATTTCCTTGGTGATGCCATGATGGCTCTAATCACCTCCCTGTCTTCCATGCATTTCAACATATCTTCCAGAAGGACCTGTTCCATGATGATACCAGGTACGGAGGTGACACTGACTGCTCAGCAGTTCCCAGGGTCCTCCTTTAAACCCTTCTTAAAAATGGGTGTGATGTTTATGGTTTTCCAGCCACTGGGAACTTCACAGACTGCCATGACTTTTGAAATATGATAGATAGTGGCTTGGCAACTACATTAGCCAGTTCTCTCAGGACCCTGGGATGTACCTTGTCAAGTCCCATGGACTTTTGTATGTTCAAGTTCCTCAGGTCTTCTCAAATCTGATCTTCTCCTAGAATGAGAGGGACTTCATTCCCCCAGTCTTGAGATTCAGGGACTTGACAGGTGTGAGAAGAGTCACTGCCAGTGGAAGCACAAAATTTGTTGAGTACCTCAGCTTTCTCCGTGTTGGTGGTCACCAGGTCCCCTGTCTCATTTATCAGGGTGGGTACATTTAGTTTCATCTTCTTTTTCTGGTCAACATAACTGTCAAAGCCCTTCTTATTAGTCTTTACATCTCTTGCCAAATTCAGCTGCAGCTGTTCCTCAACTTTCCTGACCCCATCCCTACACATCTGGATAGTGTCCCTGTATTCTTCACAGGATACAGATCCGTGCTTCCACTGCCTGTGCATTTCCTTCTTACACTGTAGTTTGACCAAGAGGTCCTACCTGAGCCATGCTGGTGTCCTGCCTTCCTTGCTTGATTTCTTGCACATGGAACCAAGAGCTCCTGAGCTCTCAGAAAAATGTTCTGAAAGAGCTGCCAGCTCTTTCCAGCTCCTTTATCACTGAGAGCAGTTTCCCAGGGACTCCCAGACACTAATTACTTAAAGCAATGAAACTTCACTCTCCTAAAATTCAGGGTTCTCGCCCTACTTTTGACCTGGACCATAGCACCACACCCCTCAAGATGGTGAATTCCTCCAGGACATGATCACCACAGCCCAGGCTGCCACCAGTCTTGACCTCTCTATTTAGTTCTTCCATGAATGGAAGCAAGAGGTCTAGTAACGCTTCTCCTCTGGCTGGGCTGTCTATCACCTGGATTAAGAAATTATGCTCGACACACTACATGACTCTCCTGGGCTGCTTACATCTTGCTGTGCTGCTTTTCCAGCAGATGCCAGCAGGACTGAAGTTCCCCAGTAGGATCTGAGCCTCTGAGTGTGATGCTTCCTGTATTTGAAGTAAGAACACTTTGTCAAAAGGCTCCTCTTGGTCAGGTGGCCTGTAGTAACCACCAGCCATGAGGTTTCTAGCTGCACAATGATGCTGAGCTCCTATTCTTTGTTACCCAGGCTGCATCCATTGGTCAGGAGGCACTTCAGCTGGGCTATTGACCAGGACAACACCCTCACTCCTATGAACATTTCACAGGTGATTCCCTGGTGGTTCCTAAGACACCAGCAGTGCCCTTGGCTATTCTCTGATGTTCAAAACTCCATCCCCTTACCCCACTAACTCTAGTTTTATATACAACTGACCTCTGTTATACCATTTCCTGTCTAGTCCCTTCTTTCTTCCTCCCTGCTTCCCTTTCCACTGCGTGTCCCTCATGGGTTTGCATAGCTCTATTAATTCCAGCATTCCTCCCAGTCCAGGGTCCCTCTGATTCACAGCCATGTCAGTTGAAAAGTCCAGCTGATCTTCCTGGAAGTGGCATCTGTAGCTTCCTGATGACCCATCAATTAGTGAAACTGTCAAAGTTCCTTTCCTGTCATTGACTGTGCTTATTTTGTCTATGTCTGAGCACATTTTCCTTCTGCCTTCCCCTTTTTCTCTTGGTTTCCCAAATGAGAAAGTCCCCAATCAGACAACCTTACTGGAATAAACCCTCTCCCCCTCTCACATGCCTTCATCCCTTAGCGTGACTGACCAGCTTTGGTTCCCATCACTGCCTCCCTTCTCATTTGCCGCTCAAG
>VXBL01002583.1:0-114843 GCA_013400195.1 Aramus guarauna
TTTACCAGCTTCGAATTTCAAAACTGCATAAGTCCTGTCACTATTCCCAAAGAAAAGATCCCAGCCCCTAAAACTCTTTCTTTCCTGAAACCTCTCGCATGGCCTCATTCACAGCCCTACCTACACTAGAGATGTATTCTTGTCTAGGGACTTAAAATCTCCAACATACAACTTTACATCTTTGGAAAATCTCCAACATACACTTTAAATCTCACTGGCTGTGACCTGCTTCGACTTTCAAAAGTGATAAAGTCCAGGCCCTGCTACCAAACTAAAGTTCCCAGTCCCAAAAGATGTTCTTTTCCTGAATCCTCTCTCATGGCCACATTCACAGCCCTCCTAACCTTGGGCTGCATCCTCATCTAGAAACCTAAACTCTCCAATGTACACCTTTATATCTCTGTGGCTGTTGATCGGTGACTATCTTTAAACCATAAAACCTCCAGGCCCTGCTCCCAGATAAAAGGTCACAGCCCAAAATTCTCTTTCTTTCCTCAAATCTTCCTCATGGCCGCATTCAAATCACTATTAACACTCAGGCTGCAGACAAGGCTAGGTACTCAAAATCTCCAACATTCACCTTTACATATCTGTGGCTTTTGATCGCTATCTATCTTCAAAACTGAAAAAGTCCTGGCCCTGCTCCAGACAAATGGTCCCATCCACAAAACGTCTTTCTTTCCTAAACCATCTCTCATGACTGAATTCACAGCTCTACTAACACTGGGGCTGCAGTCAAGACTAGGCACTCAAAAATTCCAATGTACACTTTTACATCTCTGTGGCTGTTAGATGGGGTTCTAGGTTTAAAACTAAAAACGTCCAGGCCCTGCTCCCAGACAAAAGGTCCCAGCCCAAAATTCTCTTTCTGTCATGAAACCTCTCCCAGGGCTGCATTCACAGCCCTATTAACACTGGGGATGTAGGCTAGTCTAGCAGTCAAAATCTCCATTGTCTACCCTTACATCTCTCTGGCTGTTCATTTCATTTGAGATTCCAAGCTGAAAACATCCTGGCTCTGACTCCTTGCATAAGTTCCAAGCCACAAATCTCTTTATTTCCTGAATCCTTTCTCAGGGCTGAATTATCAGCCTACCTAAAACTGGACATGCACTCTAATATACGCACTCAAACACTCCAAAGTACACTTTTACATCTCTCTATCTGTTGAAAAGTTTCTAGCTGCAAAACTGAAAACTTCCAGGCCCTACTCCCAGACAAAATGTCCCAAAACAAAGCTCTTTTTCTTTCATGAAACCTTCCTCATGGCCACATTCACAACTCCACTAACACTACACTAGCAGGCTCGTCTGGGAACTGAAACGCTCCAAAGTACACTTTTACATGTCTCAATCTGTTGACCAGTCTTGTAGCTGCAAAACTTGAAATGTCGTCATCCTGCTCCCAGACAAAACGTCCCAGCCCAAAACTCTCTTTCTTTCATGAAGCCTTCCTCATGGAGTCATTCACAGTCTTATTAACACTGGAGCTACAGGCTAGTCTAGGCAGTCAAAATCTCCAACGTACACCTTTTTATCTCTCCGGCGGTTGATTTCCTTTGAGCTTCCAAGCTGAAAACACCCAGGCTCTGACCCCCGACATAACTTCCCAGCACCAAAAGCTCTTTCTTTTCTGACACCCCTCTCAGGGACACATTCACAACGCTATTAACACTGGGGCTGCAGGCTGCTCTGGGACACGAACACTCCGAAGTACACTTTTACATCTCTCTATCTGTTGACCAGTTCCTAGGCGCAAAACTGAAAACGTGCAGGCCCTGCGTCCAGACATAAGTTTGCAGACACAGAAGTTCTTCCTTTCCTCAAAACTTCCTCAGGGCCGCATTCACAGCCCTATTAACACTGTGGCTGCAGGCTAGTCTAGGCACTCAAAAAATACTCCAAAACTCACTTTTACATCTCTATATCTGTTCAGAAGTTATATAGCTGCAACACTGAAAGTGTCCAGGCCTTGCTCCCAGAAAAAAGGTCCCAGTCCAAGGATCTCTTTCTTTAAATAAAACCTTCCTCATGGCAGAATTCGCAGCCCTATTAACACTGGGGTTGCAACGTAGTCTACGCACTCAAAAACTCCAATGTACATGTTTACATCTCTTCGGCTGCTGATTTCCTTTGAGATTCCAAACTGAAACTGTCCAGGCTCTGATCCCTGACATAAGTTCCCAGCCACAAAAGCTCTTTCTTTCATGAAACCTCCGTCATGGCCGCCTTCACAACTCTAGGAACACTGAGGATGCAGGGTTTTCTAGGCACTCTAGAACTCCAATGTACACCTTTACATCTCTCCACCTGTTGATTTCCTTTCAGCTTTCTCTCTGAAAACGTTCAGGCTCTGATCCCTGACATAAGTTCCCAGCCACAAAAGCTCTTTCTTTCATGAATCCTCTCTCAGGCCTGAATTCTTACTCCTCCTAAAACTGGAGATGCAGGCTAATATATGCACTCAAACAGTCCTAAGTACACCTTTACATCTCACCATCTGTTGAACAGTTGTGCAGCTGCAAAACTGAAAACATCCAGGCTCTGCTCCCAGACAAAAGGTCCCAGCCCAAAGCTCTCTTTCTTTCATGAAACCTTCCTCATGGCAGCATTCAGAACTCTACTAACACTGGGTTTTAAAAGTAGTCAACGCACTCAAAAACTCCAGTGTAGACCTTTACATCTCTCTGGCTGTTGATTTCCTTTGAGCTTCCAAGCTGAAAGCATCCACGCTCTGATCCCAGACAAAAGGTCCCAGCCACAAAAGCTCTTTCTTTCCTCAAAGCTCTCTCACGGCCGCATTCACAACTCTACTAACACTGGAGATGCACTCTAATATATGCACTCAAACACTCCATAGTTCAGTTTTACATCTTGTTGGGAATTGGCCTAGCAAACGAGGGCTGAGGCCCATACGAGAAATATCGCTTTAACTAGGCAAGAGTTCTTGAAATCACGTTGGAATGACAAAAACAGGCATAGTTAGATGATAGAAGGAAGTGTATCAGTAAAAGAGAATGTAAATAGAGCCAAGTAGAAACTTAACTAACCAATCAATGTAAGAGGTAGGGCGCGTAAACAGATACTGTTAACCAGTAAGAAAGTAAGAATCGGCGTGTGATGTATACATCAGCAGAAAGGAATGTATAAAAGCTCGACGATGTTGCTAATAAAGCGCCTGCATTAGCTAACTCATATTGGGTCGTCTGATGCTTTCCGCAAGCCCACTCTCCGTTAACATCTCTCTATCTCTTGACAGGTTTCAAGCTGCAAAACTGAAAATGTTCTGGCCCTGCTCCCAGATATAATTCCGCAGCCACAAAAGCGCTTATTTTCCTGAAAACTTCCTCATGGCCGCATTCACAGCCCTATTAACATTGGGGCTGAAGGCTAGTCTAGGCAGTCAGAAACTCCAACGTACACTCTTACATCACTCCTGCTGTTGATTTCCTTTGAACTTCCAAGCTGAAATTGTCCAGGCCCTGCTGCCTGACATAAGTTCCCAGCCACAAAAGCTCTTTCTTTCCTGAAAAGTCTCTCAGGGCCGCATTCAGAACTCTACTAACACTTGGGCTGCAGGCTAGTATAGGCACTCAAAAACTTCATAGTACGCTTTTGCATCTCTCCATCTGTTGACCAGTTTTTCAGCTGTAAAACTAAAAACATCCAGGCCCTGCTCCCAGGCAAAAGGTCCCAGCCCAAAGCTCTGTTTCTTTCATGAAACCTTCCTCATGGCTCCATTCACAGCCCTATTAACACTGGGCCTGCAGGCTAGTTGTCCTGGCTCTGGCTAGGATAGAGTTAATTTCACAAGGAGCCACGTCAGGGGAGTCCGGCTGACCAGGGGCTATTCCATAGCATGAGATGCCATGCTCACCATGTTGTTGTTGTTTGGTCCTTGTTACTCCTCGAGGAGCATAGAGCTGCAACAACACTATGCCACCGAACCCAGTGGGATAGTGTTGTTGCAATTTCTGTAACAGATTTTGTTTTTTTACATGATTGGGTTGTTAGCCCAAAACAAAACCCCAACCTGGAGGGCCAGGGTGCAACATTTTAGTCTGGCCCGACAAGGCACGTAAGCCACCACACCAGGACAAGGTAAGTTGCACCAACTAGTGGTGGCATGCTCACCATAGAAGGGGGCTAGTCGGGGAGGGGCAGGTTCGGCGGGTTCGGCCTGGCTCCGGGACGGGCTGAGGGTCCAGTCGGCCGTGGGATTGGTAAATTGTTTTCTGTTATCACTCACTGTGTATATCTGTTATTAGTACTGTTGTTGATTGTTTCCATCTCCATTTCTGTCTCAGTGAACTGTCCTTACCACAACCGACAAGGCTTTTTCCTTTGTTTGTCCATTCTCCTCCCCACCCCGCCGGGGGAGGGGTAAGCGAGCGGCCGCTTGGTGCTCGGCTGGGCCTAAACCAGGTCACACTGGGACTGCAGGTTGTCTAGACACTCAAAAACTCCAACGTACACCTTAACATCTCTCTGGCTGTTGACTGGTTACTAGCTTCAAAACTGACAATGTCCAGGACCTGCTCCCTGACAAAAGGTCAAAGCCCCACAAGCTCTTTCTATCCTGAATTCTCCTTCATGTCCGAATTCACACCCCTCCTAAAACTGAGGGTGCAGGTTAGTATAAGCAGTCAAAAACTCCAACATACACCTTTACATCTCTTTGGCTATTGACTGGTTACTAGCATCAAAACTGGAAAGGTTCAGGACCTGCTCCCAGAAAAAAAGTCCCAGCCCCAAAAGCTCTTTCTTTCCTGAAACCTCTCTCATGGATGCATTTCCAGCCCTACTGACACTGGAGCTGCAGGCTTGTCTTAGTACTCAAAAAGTCCAACGTACACTTTCACAACACTGGCTTTTTCACAGCTTCGAGGTTCAAAATGGAAAACGTCCAGACCTTGCTCCCAGAGAAAAGGTCCCAGCCCCAAAAGCTCTTTCTCTCCTGAAACCTCTCCCATGGCCGCATTCACAGCCCTACTAACACTGGAGATGTTGGCTTGTCTAGCCACTCAAAAACTCCAACATACACCTTTACAGCTCTCTGGCTTTTTACCAGCTTCGAGCTTCAAAACTGGATACGTCCAGGCAAGGTTCCCAGACAAAAGGTCCCAGCCCCAAAAGCTCTTTCTTTCCTGAAACCTCTCTCATGGCCACATTCACAACTCTACAACACTGGGGCTGCAGGCTAGTCTAGGCTCTAAAGAACTCCAACTTACACTTTTACATCTCTATGGCTGTTAGACAGGTTTCTAGCTTCAAAACTGAAAATGTTCAGGGCCTGTTCACAGACAAATGATCCCAGCATAAAACCCTCTTTCTTTCCTGAAACCTATCTCATGGCCACATGCAAATCCCCATTAACACTGGGTCTGCAGGCTAGGCTAGGCATTCAAAATCTCCAACGTTCACCTTTATATATCTGTGGCTGTTGAGCGCTTTGCAGCTTGAAAATTGAAAACATGCAGGCCCTGCTCCCTGGCAAAAGGTCCTAGCCCCATAAGCTCTTTCTTTCATGCATCTTCTTTCATGGCTGAATTCACAGCCTTCCTAAAAGTGGGGCTGCAGCCTAGTCCAGCAACCAAAACGCTCCAAAGTACACTTTTATATCTCTGTGGCTGTTATCACTTTCTAGCTTCAAAACTGACAATGTCCAGGCCCTGCTCCCTGACATACGTTCCCAGGCCCACAAGATCATTTTTTCCTGAATCCTCTCTCATGACCAAATTCACAGCCCTACTGACACTAGGGCTGCAGGTTAATTTAGGTACTCATAAACTCTAACGTACACCTTTACATCTCTCTGGCTGTTTACTGATTTCTAGCTTCAAAACTGAAAACATCCTGGCCCTGCTCCCAGACAAAAGGTCCCAGCCCCAAAAGCTCTTTCTTTCCTGAATCCTCTTTCATGGCCGAATTCACAGCCTTCCCAAAAGTGGGGCTGCAACCTAGTCTATGAACCAAAACACTCCAGTGTGTACTTTTACATCTCTCCAGCTGTTGATCGGTTTCTAGCTTCAGAACTGACAATGTCCAGGTCCTGCTCCCTTACATAAGTTCCCAGGCCCAAAAGCTCTTTCATTCCTGAATTCTCTTTTATGGCCGCATTCATAGCTCTACTAACACTGGGGATGCAGACTAGTCTAAGCTCTCAAAACTCCAACATACTCCTTTACATCTCTCTGGCTGTTGACCTGTTTCTAGCTTCAAAACTGAAAACGTCCAGGACCTGCTCCCAGATGAAAGGTGCCAGCCCCAAAAGGTGTTTCTTTACTGAAACCTGTTTCATCATACCATTCTCAGCCCTACTTACACTGGGGCTGCAGGCTCGCCTAACCATCGAAGAAGTCCCAGGACCGTCTTAGCATCCCTTTTGCCTTAGAACTGTGTGGAACTTCAAAATGATACACGTACACCCCCAGCTCCCACACGCAAACTGCCTGCCCAAAAAGCTTTTTCTTTCCTGAAACCTGTTTCAGCACCCCATTCAGAGCCCTCCTAACACTGGAGCTGTAGGCTTACACAGCCGCTGAAACAGTTTGAGGAGCAACGTAGCATCTGTATTGACGTCGACTGGCTTCAAAACTGTAAACATCCAGTCCCTGGTCCCAAACAAAAGGTTTCAGAACTGAAAGATGTTTCTGGACTGAAAACTCCCTCAGTAGCTCTTTCACAGCTCGGATGACTTCTGTGCTGTTGGCTCATCTAGCCACCGAAAGAGTATTAATAGCGCCTTTAGCAGCTCTCTTGCAGTTTACCAGCATCCAGTCTCAAAATTTAAAACGTCCAGTTGTCATCCTGGACAAAATTTTCCTGCACTAAAAGGTTTTTCTTGCCTGAAACGTCTTCCAGCGGACCTTTCTGAGCCACACTCACATTGGGACTCTGGGCTTCCTGAGTAACATCAGAGACCCCTACATATCTCTCACGGTCTACAGCAGTCCAACCTCAAAATTGAAAATGTCCAGCCAATACTCCCACATGGAAGATGCCAGGACTGAAAGATGTTTCTGGCCTGAAACTTACCTCAGCAGCCCTTTCACAGAGTCACTAACTCTGGGGCTCTGCACTTGTCTTCCTCTTCACAGTCCCCTACGTCTTCCTCACTGTCTACAAAACTGAAAACGTCCAGTGAATGGTCCCACATGGAAGATGCCAGGAATTAAAGAAGTTTCTGGCCTGAAATTTATCTCAGCAGCCCTTTCATAGCCCCACTGACACTGGGGCTCTCTGCTCCCCAAGCCATATTCCAGTCCCCTTCATCTCTCTCACTGCCAATAGAGTCCAGCTACAAAATTGAAAACATCCAGCTAATGGTCTCACACAGAAGATTCCAGGTTGGAAAATGGTTCTGGCCTCAAACTACAGTCAGCAGCCCTTTCACCGCCCCACTAGCCCAGTGGCTCTGCTCTTACCTAGCTACCAAACAGTCCCCTATGTCTCTCATTTTCTACAAAAGTCCAGCCCCAAAATTGAGACAGTCCAGCAAATTCTGGGGAGATTCAGAAGATAATGAAGAAGAGGACGAAACCATAGAAGACACAAGGGTGCAACTGCTTATAAAAACTGAAAGGTCCACAGGCCCTCGAGGAGGCAATCCTTGCACTATGGTACATACAACACCCTGGTCGGGACCCAAACTAGTTGATTATACAGGATAGATTTGCCTGAAAATCCGGGGAAATGGAGACGGAGTATCTGCAGTGGGTCTCCTTCTCGGGAGGAGATAGAATTTTCTGAGCGATGAGGAAGTCTCTGGATTGTGGGGACCTTGAAAGGCCCTTATGGAAGGGCTGGGAGGCAACCAAACTATTACTGCCTGAGTGGCTTACTGAGCAGGGGGAATAGACCCAAAGGTGTTCAGAGAGCTAGTGATGATATGTGTGATGGGATTATCGGATCTAGCAGAGGGAGTGCAAAGAACAGCTTGTATTCAAGCCATGCATGAATGGGCATGGAACGGACTAACTATGGCTGCCCCTGTAGATCCGGAACACCTTAGTCCTGTAGTAAAAGGGCTGCCAGATGCTCTAAAAATACATCTACAGCTTTTATGAGAAAGGATTCAGAGAACTATTAATCACAATCAGCAGACTCAAAATACTCCCACCCCCTCAATTCATGTAATAACATGGGCAGAGACAACTGTGAAACAATTGTTGAGTGAGTGGTTCAGCTTCCTCCCTACATCCGAACAAATCCAAAGTGATAATGGTTCCACTTCACAGCCAAAATGGTACAAGACTGAGCTCAAATAGCAGGCATAACATGGATATTTCCCACTCCATATTACTTCATTAGGTATGAAATGGGCTGTGCTGAAGACTCCAGAGCAGTACTCCAGTTGGGGTCTCACCAGAGCGGAGTAGAGGTGTACAATCACTTCCCTTGACTAGCTGTCTTTTTTATGCAGCCAAGAAATGGTTGGCTTTCTGGGCTGTGAGCACACATTGCTCATGTCCAGCTTTTCATCCACTAGTAACCCCAAGTACCTCCCTGCAGAGCTACTCTCAATCCCTTCAGCCCCCAGCCTGTATTATACCAGAGGTCGCCCCAACCAAGGTGCAGGACCTTGCACTTGGCCTTGTTGAACCTCATGAGGTTCACATGGACTCACTTCTCAAGCTTGTCCAGGTCCCTCTGAATGTCATCCTGTCCCTCAGGCATGTCAACCTGTCTTGGTTTTCGGCTAAGATAGAGTTAATGTTCACAAGAAGCTGGGAGGGGACACAGCCAGGATAGCTGACCCAAACTACCCAAAGGGATATTCAATATCATATGACATCATCCTCACTATATAAGGAGGAGGGGTCAGCTGGGGAGGAAGGAATCCCTGCTCAGGGACAAGCTGGGCATTGGATTCTGTGTGGTGAGCAAATTGCATTGTGTATCACCTGCTTTGTATATTCTTTTCTTAGCATTGTTTTTTTTATTTTCCTCTTCCTTTGCTGTCCTATTAAACTGTTCTTATCCCAACCCATGAGTTTTACCTTTTTCTTCCGATTTGCGCCCCCCTGGGATGAGTGAGTGAGCAGCTATGTGGTACTTAGCCAGCTGAGGCTAAACTACGACAACAGATCACCACACCAGGCAGGAGCAGCCACCTCCTTTGGATTTACTGATAACTTAGAAAGCCCCATCCTTCAGTGCTACAATCTATTTGCAGTATCTGCCTTTTCAAGATGCCAGGAACTGAGCACCAAACAGCCCATGCCAGCTTTTACACCAGCAGGTGACCAGGCGTTCACCCACCAGTGGCAAAGAGGGTGTGCTAGCAGGCGTTCTAACACCCTGCTTAGTAGCAGTCCCAATGGGGCAGGACTCAGCTCGCCTCTGCAGTAGCCATACAGGGCACAACTGCATGGGATCCCAAATTCCTCCAAGCTGAGGAGCCCTTCCCAGTACTCCCGTGCTCTGGTGGAGAGTAAAGAGCTGCCCGAGTCTTGTGAATCCCCTTTTCTCTGATGGAGGGTTGAGGCAAGAGAGAAGGTTCACAGCCAATCTTTATTAGAGGACTTTTTTCATTAAGCTGTCACTACTAAGGAAATCAAGCTCTTCCTATTTAAAAATAAATCTGTACTGCTCAGTATCAGGTTGGAGAAATCCAAAGGGGTATGAATACTACTCCACTGACTTCCTGCACCAAAAACCATCATGAAACACAAAAAAATAGTGCCTTACCACGTTTTGGTTCATTCTCATGTTATTCCAAAGACAAGATATTCTTTGGGCAGCCTGTCACCAGCCACATGGCACAGAAGTAGCATAAGCATGTGTCTCCAGGGCTGGGGGTGGAGCTGCTCCTCTCTTTCCTGTTATGCCACAGCCATTTATCTTGAGGAACAGTAGCACTGGCTGTGCGAGGGACTGCAGCTTGCCACAAAAGCCTGTGTGACTGTCAGCAGTCCAAAACCAGTTAGTTGCAGGACACAGACACTATTTTTGGAAAGGATCTGATGGACTCTCCTTAGTTCAGAGCAGTGCCTGTCACTGAAGCTATCCACTGCCATAGCTTTCATTTATGTTCCCATTAATACTCTGGGTGCAATCATGGGGGGGAGATCATGCAATAGGACACGCAGGTTTTTTGCTGTTTCTGCCACTTGGGGTACCTGATCAGGGGAAGATTTTTTTTTAGGGTGAGGTGTTTTAAGACAGACGATTCCCTCCTAATAAGCTCCTACCAAATCCAAACTCAAAGCCTACAAGCTCTTTCACAATCTAGGAAATTCCAGACTAGTTTATTTTCCTTCTTCTTTAACAGCTGAATCCTGCTGAGACAGGGGTTTTTCTACCTTGCCCCAGGGCATTTGTCAGTTCTATAAATAAGGGAGGGTGACAACTGCCTCTATTTCTTAGGTGAAAATAATGGGTTTGGCTAGCACCAGGTAAAATAAAACAGATGCACCAATATAAACACTCCCTCACATGGTGGTACACTCACATTTTTACTGTGATTACATGTGCGGCACCAAATATTCTTCCAGTTTCATCCTGTCCATCCTCCCTGGTTTTCTTAATTCTCTTCATAAATCCATCCACACAGCCTCTGAAAGATGATCTTGACATGAAACATGGCAAAGCACAGTAGAAAAACACTTATTGGTAATGTCACTGAAACCCAGGAATAAACCCTGTAACACCAATGTAGTGTTAAAAGGCAGGCGTTCTTTATTGCAGCGCTGGATGCACAGGGGATAGCTCCACCCAATGTGCATGCCAGGTGATCACCAACACACAGGTTATGTAGGATCAAAGTATGTATATTCATCATTTTTCTCAGAAAAGGCAGTCCTATGATAATCATTTCTTGGAACTCATTTAAATATTCTCCTCCCTGTCACGCATGCTCAGTGATTTGAGTCCGTGGTCCTCAATGGGTCTCTGGTGGTCATCAGTGGTTGTGCACTCGTGTCCGCTGGATGACTCTCTTCTTGCGGGCATGTGCAGTATCCTTCTTGCGGGCGGCACCTGTCCATAACAACCTACTTCATAAGATTAATATCTCCGAACCTATTGTGCAGTTTGGTAGGGTGCTGGGGCTTAATGACCCTGCCCAGCCTCACCTGGGTGCTGGGGCTCAATGACCCTGCCCAGCCTCACCTGGGGCCCCAGCCACACCTGCCCACTTAAGCNATCATTTGTGCATGCAGGCTTTGGGAGTACAGGGAAGCATGGCTGCCTGCTCAGGCTTGAGGTTTCTTTTGCTTAGTTCTGTTGTGCATGATTTCACCACACCCAAGGCTAGACAAGGTACATATGGTAGCTTAAAAACTCCTCTCCCATTCTAACATTTTCTAATTATGAGTTATGAAGAAGATACCATGCTTCCATGGGTGCCTGGAAGTGGCACCTCACAGCAAAATGAGATTGTATGAGTACATTTCGAAGCAAAGAATGCTTTAGAAAGAGACGTTCAGGAGAAATGTGGGTCTGAAAGGGGGTGTGCTCAGTCTCCAATCCTGCTGTCACTGCAGACTGGAAGTCACCTGCCAAGCACAGCCCCAGCAATTCTGGGTTTTGCTGCTGAGAATAAGCTCCTGTTCCAGTTCTTCCTGGAGCAGGAAAGTATGGGGATGGGAAGAGGAGCAACTCTTCCTAAAGCAATAGAGCACAGAATACAACAATATAGGCATTTTGTCAATGCATTGCACTGGATGTATATGACAGATGGCATCCCAAAGAGGCTGGAATGCCATTTCCCACATCAGTAATGTGCACACCACAATGCTTGGGTTTTCCATAATCCAGTCCTGCTACTCTTACATTTTCACAACATGACGCACTTTTTATATAAACTAACACCTATTCATTATTTTGCAAAGGTGTCCTTGAACAATCATAAAAAGGACAATCCTGGATTTCAGAATGACTCTATACTCTTAGCAGTGATGATCATTTTGCTGCTCATCTTTTCTGCCATGTTGGTCTACCTTTTGGTCCACAAGTGGCTCAATGTCAGGGGAAAAGTGACTTCCAGAATTCACATACCTTGTAAAGCAAAACAGCTTCAAATCTTCCTGGATTTAGGCACTTACAGACATCCATCCAGAGCAACTCCCTTGGCTGACCCACAACTGTACAACTACATTCTGTTCATTAGTTGGTATACAAAAGAAAGATGGGCAGAAAGTGACAGTAAAGATGGGCAATAAAGTGTTGATCTCAGTGTAGTACTCTGCCCTCATTTGAGGCAGAGCTGAACACAGCTAACCAGCACTGGTTTCTGGCTTCCTCTGCGGCAGTTGCGTTTTCATGTTGAAAATTGGTACCAGCATAACTGCAAAGAGAGTAATTACAAAGTTGCTCAGAGTATTTCTATTACTGTTACCTGTACCTCTAAAGCTTCATGGAAATATTATATTCTAAGGAGAGAAATGCTGAGCTTTTCTAAATGCAGCATCAGAACAAACACTCAAAGTCTTATTTTTCTCTGAGGGGATTTTGTTGGCCAATGGAACAAGTGACAGCTGCTTACCATGATGTGCAAGTGGAACTTCTTTCAGCTTAAGTAAAACCAGCACAGTATGACTCTTGAGTTTAAAAGGACAAGTAAAACATCTCAGTAAAATTTTTAGGTCTCCACAGAAAGACATTGTTGCATCTGCTCCCCAGACTGTTTCCCACTTCAATGAGGCCAGTTTTAGTCTTTTTTCCAGAACAAAAAGCTCCAGCTGAGGTGAGTCCCTTCAAATGAAGTCTCCTCTGCAATATGTGAGCAACACAGAGATTATCTGGTGATGCATTACTGCCAGCCTCCTCCAAATCTGCAGTGCCCTTCAGGCATTTCTCTAGGGTCAACAATCACATGCACCTGCAGCACCTGGTGAGACCAGGAAAAAAAAAAAAATCCAACATGGCAGTGCTTTTCACTTACCCCTGGCTGCTACACAGGACATAGCTCTGCCCATCAGAGGCTTTTCTGTTGCCAGATAACAACAATGGCAAAAGCAGAAGAGCCAACAGTTTATACTTCAGCTCTTTCAAGTTGGGGGTTGGGTTTTGGGCAGCTTTCTGTGCTCAAACCTTCTGCTACACCTCCTTTGGAGCTGGGCAGAAAGCTGCTTTAGGCAACCACTGCTTCCATTTCAGTGCCACAGATTAAAAAGAAGTCAAAGGACACAGAGGTGTGCCAGATACAAAGGGACCCTAACCACCAAAGAGCAACAAGGCCAGAGCTGGTGAGATACGACATGGCATGCATTGACATGGGTTGTGCAGTGGGAGCGGGCATCAGGGCCACTGAAGTGCCATCACAAATGGGAAATTTAGACCACTTACAGAACTGCTGTCATAGGTATCAGAAAAAATTGTTTTATTGAAATATGATGTTGTAAAAGTGTGATTTAACAAAGTTCAATGACAAGGTTCACTCTTACTGTACTGCACAATGATTCAAAACTACTAAGACAAAAATCAAAGTTACCAAGACATGAGGTTATGCATATTAGTTGCTTACCAAAGATCTGCCATTGGTTATAGGTCTCTCTGCCTTGAAGGGCACCCATGAGACATGTCCCAGCTCAAAGGGAGAGCACCACAATGCAGCCAGGCTGCTTACCAGAGAGAGCTCAAAGAAGGCTCGCTTAGGCTGTCATATTTATGGAATAAAGTGATTAGCTTGTAGTCAAATTAAATGTGATGGAAAAGGTCTGCATGAGTCTCCTTGTACCTACAACTTTGTTCCTTGAGAAATGAGTCTTGGAAAAGCCAACATTCATATGTTGATCACATGATCAATGTTCCTAGCTCACATGCATCGATGCTCTGTGTCACTCTGTTCCTTTGTGGGTTTTCAGAGAACAGATTAGAACTAGAGAAGTTCTTGGCCCAGTTATAGTTTAGGCCTTTTTTCCCTCCTTTGGACCCTGTATCAACCTCCTGCTAGTTTGGTTAGAGTTGAGCGCATCCATCACAAGCATGTTTGTGTTGCGTGCAGCAAGTTTTTGCATATTCAAGCCGTGAAGAAGGTTTATGCAGCAGGTTTGTGCATGTCCCGTTAGTGGAGGATGCATTGCAGGGGGATGATGCCTATTCAGATTGTGCAGAAACTGGATATTTGTGCAATATCACTTTCTGCAGCACGTTTTGCTTAATTTGTTTTACATGCATGTTACTGCTGCAGGTTTCTGCATATCACTCAAGCCCTGCAGCACTGTGGTTATAGGTGTCAAGGCATGTTGGGGAATATGGGCAGGTATGTAGAAAGCTTGTCACCTCTGATGGTCTGGGACTTCACTCCCAAACAAGTGCAAGATCCTGATGAAGTGAGAGAATGTTTGAAAAAAAGATGCCATGGCTATTCCAGAGAGGCACAACTTCCTGCACTGTGCTGCAGCCTAACCTACACCTACTGAACTCTGCTCAGTACTATTCATCACCCTCAAGGAGAAGAGAGAGGCTCTTGATCTGAAGACATACCAACAGACACTGTGGCTAAACCAGAGACCCTTCAACTATATGTCACCCCTATAATTAAGAAGAAACAATGGAAGCAGAAGTCAATTCCTTTAATAAGAGATGAAGAAGATTCTCCTAAGGGGGAGCAGAAGAAAGAATCAGCAGAAGCTGCCTGTTCTGCAGCACGGTAATCATAAGAACAGGAGGAGGAAATCATAAACGACACAGAAACCACTCAATCCCTATCCTTAAGAGAGCTGCGATATATGTAAAAATATTTCAGCCCTCAACCAGGCAAGCAAATTACCAGCTGGTTACTCTGATGCTATGGTATTGGGGCCAGTGGTCAGGAAATAGAGAATAAGGCAGGCCAGCATCTGGGATCCCTCTCTAAGGATAAGGCCATTGACAAAGGGGAAAGGAGTCCTCCATCTTTGAAGGCAACACCTGTTGAGTGTGAGGGATAGGTATCCCTTCAAAGAAGATCTTGCAAATTCTCAAAGCAACTGGACCACCACTGAGGGAGGTATCTAGTCTCTGAGGGAATTAGCCATTGTGGCAGTGATCTATAGCAACCTGGATGACAACCAGATATCCAAAGACCTGGATGAAATCCAGCGCACATGGTCTATGGGGCAAACATTTGTACAAAGTGCACCAACATCTTATGCAAACACCCTGGCAATAATGAGCTGGACAGACACAGAGGCATGAACTGTAGATGGATTGGCCAGACAACTCTGAGAATTCAAGGAGAATCTTGCTTCTTCCCTACAGACCTGTGTCTCAGCTGTGAAGAAGCTGTCTGAACAATTGTTCCAGTAATTAAAGGATAGGTCTTCTTCACCCATACCAGCCAATGTCTCAGCTATTAAGAGTCNGCACATGGTCTATGGGGCAAACATTTGTACAAAGTGCACCAACATCTTATGCAAACACCCTGGCAATAATGAGCTGGACAGACACAGAGGCATGAACTGTAGATGGATTGGCCAGACAACTCTGAGAATTCAAGGAGAATCTTGCTTCTTCCCTACAGACCTGTGTCTCAGCTGTGAAGAAGCTGTCTGAACAATTGTTCCAGTAATTAAAGGATAGGTCTTCTTCACCCATACCAGCCAATGTCTCAGCTATTAAGAGTCAGCCTTTTTCTGTTCAAGGGAGAGGGTACTGGTGGCATGCACCACATGCCACCCCTGCACGACCAGGGGAAAGACATGAGGAAGTGGGATGGTGAACCTACCAGGTGGCTCAATGATGGATACACAACCCTAATATTTGCCATGGATCATTACAGACTGTACTGGAACAAGGCAAAGCTCCTGAATACCTGCAGTATTTTGATGACATCATTGTGTAGGGCGAGCTGCCCCTAGGTAGGTCCCACTGTATGTGCTGACAGAGAGTCATGTGAGGCTTAATTAACCTTTTGGTCTTGGGTGAAAAGAGGGCTGCAATAGCACTAAAAGCAACTTTATGCATATTTGTTTCAAGCAGTGACTCACTTTTACAGTTCTGGACTCAGGGCCTGAATTGGCTTTGCCAGGTTGTGGTGCCTCCTTGAAGGCCAGGACAGCTTTCCAGAAAGGTCCATTTGCACTTCCTGCCATGCAGCAGACTGGAGTGCTCACAAGAGTTGTGGCTGGAAGGGGCAAGCCATGGAATAGACTGTGTGCTCTTTCTAACAACTTGATGCTACCTTCCTGTCACCGAAACCCGGGAATAAACCTTGTAACATCAATGTAGTGTTAAAAGGCAGGCATTCTTTATTGCTGGATGCACAGGGGATAGCTCCACCCAAGGTGCATGCCAGGCGATCACCAACACACAGGTTATGTAGGATCAAAACATACATATTCATTGTTTTTCTCAGAAAAGGCAGTCCCATTATAATCATTTCTTGGAACTCATTTAAATATTCTCCTCCCTGTCACGCATGCTCAGTGATTTGAGTCCGTGGTCCTCAAGGGGTCTCTGGTGGTCATTGGTGGTCACGCACCCGTGTCTGCTGGATGACCCTCTTCTTGCAGGCATGCGCAGTATCCTTTCTGTGGATGCACCTGTCCATAATGACTTACTTCATAAGATTAATATATCTCCAAACCTATTGTTCAGTTTGGTAGGGTCTGTACATGGAACATAGCAACATTGTACCTTGTCATGGTCAGTTTGCTCCATTACCTATTACCTTGGTTACAAACTAATTATCTCAGACTGATTCTATAGCTTTTGTTTCACAGCCTCTATCCATGGTTACATTCCCACCTGCTTTTTCTTTAGAATGGTTTGCTATATTTGAGTCTTGCTGGTCCCTGTCCTTTGGATTGAAATTAATTTTAAATTCTCTTAGAAAATTTCTTATTGCCAGATTGCTCTCCAAGCCAATTCTGACTGTAAAAATCTTTTGCAGCCTCTTGTGTTCAGGTTTTGGGGGCGGGGGAAGGGTATTTTGGTTTTAAGTTCAGCCCTCTTCCTCAAGGATGTAAATGACACATGTATTTTTTTTACATTAGAGCTTCCTACTGGGCTTTCGTTGGACAATTTCTGTTTGGCCAAGCTCTGGGAGGAGGATTTTGCCACTTTTTCTTCTTGTGAAGGAAAGCTCTGCTCCAATCCGGGTTTTCTGATGGGATGTTGCTCCTTCTCCCTTGTTTTTCAGGGTGCCAAGTTGTGGCTCACCCTCCTCTGCAGAACAGGGATCTGCCTGATCATCACCGAAGAGAGACAGAAGAGATTAACAGCCAGGATCTGCCTGATCACCACTGAAGAGGGACAGATGAGATTAACAGCCAAACAGAGCATAGGTAAACTCCAGTCAGGGAACATTTATTGAGCAGGGAGGGCAGAGGAGGAAGGTTAGGGTGCCCAATGAGGCAGGAGGACAGGGACTGCCCTGCACCAAGTCAGTCAGTTCAGCACAAAGAGGCCAGAAGCAAAGAGGTGCCATAACCTGTATCTGCTGGACTGAACAGCTGAAGAACACTCACACATCTCAATGCACACATGTGCTATGGCCATCTGATGCAGTCCCAGAAGCCTAGTACCAGGACATCTCTACTGGCTGGAGAGCCAGGCTGTGGATCAGCACAGAGTAATTAATAACTTGTTCTTTATTATTGGGATTATGATCCAAATATCACCATTCTAGCTGTGCTTTGACTGTGCTCCAAGCAGAGCTCTGCCTTTCTTGCAGGCTGCACCCACGGACAAACACAGGATTTCAGCTTTGTCCTAGGGCTCAGACCATATGGCAGCATAGGGACAGGAGCCCATCAAGTATGAGGAGTCTGTAAGGACAAAACTTGCTGCTTGGGGAACAGATATAGGGTGATTATGCTCAAAACCAAACTAGCCTCTTTCTGCTGTGGGCTGTCTATAACCTCAAGTGGGAATGGGCCCTAGCCTCCCTAGAGGCAATCCACAGATCCTAGTTGGGATCTTGAAAGAAGCAAAACCAAACAAAACAGAATTGCAGGCCTGGACAGCAGGAGAGCTCATTTTGGATTTATCTGGGATGTGCTTGGCAGGATGCCCTGGGTGACTGCACTGGATGGTCATGAAGCCCAGGGCTTCTGGGTGTTCTACTCTCATCAAGCCTGGGGGCAGCGAGGGCCCTGTTTCCCCCACAAAGATCGAAGTAAGGTGCACTTGAACTAAAAAACAGTAACAGAAACATCAGAACAAAGACACTGACTATTCAAAAACTAATTAAAGAAAAATACTATTCACAGCACTTTTAAGGGGGAAAAAAAAAAAGGCAATGAGTGTTTTACTTCAAAGAACTTCTACTGTTTGGGGTTTTGCTACTATATAAATGCAGAAAGATTGAGAAGTGAAGTCTGACAAAAACAAGCTGGCTAAGGGGCTTCCACATCTGACAGCAATTTACAGTTGCTAATCAATAATCAATATTGGCTATTCACTGGAAAGGCAGTGCCCCTCCCTCAACTATGTTACTTTTATTCTTCCAACACAACAGTCAAGCTAATGAGTTGTCAGGAATGTCACAACCTCCATTGCAGCAATGCAGGCAGCTCATTTTCATCTCCTTGAGCATGTAAGGATTTAGATTAGAACCAAAGAGATGAAACAGGTTTTAACTGCACTGCTAGTTCCTTCACTCACATGGGACAGACTTCACGTAACAGAATGCAGAGGACAGTGCATATGACTCTAAAATGCAACAGCAAGAACATTTAGAAGGATTAGTACAACAGGTATTTTGTTCCACTTCAATCTAATGACATCAAGTTCAGCATGTAAAAATGACAGGCTTGCATATCTATCAATTTACTTCTCAGCAGCTTAACCTTTTTCTCCTCTGGGAAGGAACAACACTCTATCCACTATGCCAGCAGAAACGGTCCATTTTGTAGGTAACCTCAGTGCTGGGCATGCAACAGCATTACATGAAGTAAGAGAATACAGACCACATACAAAAAAATGCGGGCACTGGCACTTTGTAGCATCCATTTCATTTCTACTCCAAACAGCTCTGGCTTTGGAATTCTTTATTTGGTTTGAAGTATGCTGAACACAGATCCTATGTCAAAGTTCTTCCAGGTCTTTTCCCAAGCTTCCCTCCCACCTCTTAGCTGCCTGGGTGGATATACTAGTAATGTTCTGTATTGCTGGTTAAGATCATGGCCAACTCAAGCTACTAAAAGAAGGCAGAAGTTGGCAGTATCAGGTATGACTGCAGGGACACACTTTTCCCCTCTAACCCTCCTGTTCTAGGCTCCCAGAATACATGTAAAGCAGTAAGACTTCTGTCAAAATATGGAGGAGGGAGAAACATGTTCCCTAGGTGCATGCCCTCCAGAACTGAAGTCTCTTCAGATGCTGCCCAACCCCATCACTGAGCTAGAATTGCACTGCATTATGCAGCACCTGGAGATACACCACTGCTTTTCATCAAGCTGGGGCAGATAAAGTCCTTATCCTGTAGAAGTGCTCTTTGCTGCATGCTAGTATCTTCACTGTAAGGCAATGTAGGGCCACCCTTCAGCCAGAAGTAGGTCTTGTAGGTTTTTTTTCCATGTCTCTTCTGAAGGGTCTGCATTTCCTCCTTCATTCTAAAGCAGCTAGTTCCTCCAGGAGCTGCTCCTTCTCCTGCTGCAGCTCCTGCACCCGCTGTTTGTTCTGCTGTAGTCTGTCCTCCAGCCACTGAAGGAGTGGCCCACTGATGGCAGACATCTGGCTGCAGAGGTTCTTTGTGAACACTAGAAAGAGCAAGAACATATCATGCCAGTGCAAATGCACAAAAGACTCAGTGTGCTACAACAACCCCAAAGCCAAGAGTGTTAGAGGCAGCCAAGGAAACCCTCCAACATTTTGGCCAAGGCAACCAGACATCCCCACAGGAAAGTCAGAATCAGCAGCTTGCTAAACAGGGAAACAAGGTATTTCAATCTGACCTTTAGACACTCAAGGGAGGGATGACAGAGCTACAACAGAAACCTGGAAATCTGCATAAAAGTCATCACTGATTCTAATTAATTTCTAAATTCAGAAGCAAAGAAGGCCTCATTTATTAAGCAGGTGAGAATGAACAATAGGGTATTTATCATGGAACTGAAGTGGGATTAGGATTCACTCTATCTCACTGGCAAATGCAAAGATGTTACGTGCATATGGCATGACACTGGAAGCGCCAAGAGATGCAACAAAGCGTATAGATCAGCCAGACACTAAGACTCACCAAATCCAAAATCCCCTGTCTGTTCTAACAGCAAAAGAAAACCTCAAAGCAACCCCAAAACAGCCAAATTAACTCAAGGTCCACTGTAATTTTAACCAATCGTACGAAGGGCAAAGGATATGTAGCATTCATAAATCCCAGAATTAGGTTATTTTATAGCCCTTGATATTTTCCTTTAAAGCGTTTAGTTACAATTCTAGTCCTCCACTAGACTTTACGTAACGAGTTAACCGTCTCAGGGAATTCTCTGGGTTACACAGTGTTTGTGATTGGAAATGAACTGTATGACATAAAAAGAGACAAAAGTTAGTACTTTTATAGTTATTTACAAGTGCCTTTTACGGCAAAGGGAGGACTGTTACACAGCTGTGGTCTACTGTCCCCCAAAGTTAGAGCCAAACCAACCCCTGCTCAAGACTCTACTGTTTTGACTCTGGGAGCAGCATCCTGGATTCTCGCATGCAAAAAAAGAATCCTTACCTGAGCCATTATGAATCTTGGTTACAGAGTCTAGATGGGTGAGGCTAAGAGAATGAACAGAATGCAGATTAGTGACAAGATAGCAGTAAATTGCATATTAGGCAAACCCAGGTTATGGAACCAGCTACCTACAGGTCACTGACACTGCTGGTACATCTAAACCTCTTCGCTTGTTGAAGCCCTGTACATTCATAAGTATAACAGAGAGCTTACAGTACAGAAACATCAACATTGAGCACCAGAGGAAAAAAAAAAAGCTGCTATTTAATCTGACTTTTTCAGACTTCTCAGCACTCTTACCCTGGTTAAACACTATGTACTGTCACACACAGACACATCACTGAGGTGTCACCATTAGCTCACACATGTTCTAGCTCTTTTTTTGTTGCAGCAAAGGAGCAGTTACACTTAGCTCTTGTGTGCAAGGTTCTAAGAACTTGAACTCCTTAACATGAAGGTATTCAATCAGTTCTTCTACAAAGGCACATGAGCTGCTAATGCTTATTTTCTATACCCCTGCTAAGGTTACGGTACTGTAAGCACAGCAACAGTAGAACATGTTAGCAAAGACAGTCTTGGAGATGGGTGCAGCCCCAGTGTTGTTACCTGTGAATTTTCCTGTAGGCATCTTGCTCTTCTTGGCAAAGGATCTTGGGCAGCTCTACAGCTGATTCCAGACACACTTTCCCAATGGTTTCATGGGGGACAACATGAATAGGAATTTCAATCCTTTCATATCTAAAAGGGTATCAGAGACAATTAACTACGAAGCAGCAGAAGGAGGGAAAAAAAAAAAAGAAGAAAAAAAGAAAAAAGGACTTCTACAAACCTGCAACAGTCTCTCCAATACACAGCATTGATGCAGACTTACTTTGGGGAACACACGCCTGAGTCGATATGCAAATGGAAGCCTTTTATAGCCACACGCTTGTCTTAAATTTTAATGAAAAAATGCTAAAACAAATAAATAGCTAGTACTGACATTACGATACACAGCATGTGTGCAGTTAGTGGGGAGACTACACCATGCAAGCTTGAAGCCTTGACCTCTAGAGTTCAAAGCAAAAGGGTGGGCCTTCTACACAACAGATTACAGCACAAATTCATACCCAGACTACAGTGTTCTACACCAAATCTTAAGCTACTAAATTATCTAGGCTAAATTAATCAGTCCTAATCTTTAGATTCTCTTCAAGTAGCCTGCATTAGCAGAAGTAAGGAGAGCTTGTTCAGACATCTCTATACAGTATTTGCTCCTCATGATGAGTCTAGAAGCCACTTATTTGAGACAACTCAAAAAGGAGAGACAAGATGAATATTCTGTCCAGCATCAGGTTGTATTTCTTCTGCTATACTCACTCTGAGCTCTTCTGGGCCTGAATGGACTGGAAACAGGTGTAGAGAATCCTGCCTGTCTAAGAGAAACCGAAGAAAATCAGATTCCAAGAACAAAATATAATTTAAAACCACACAGTCCTTTAGGAAGTGGAATATGCTTTGAAACAGCATTTTAACAGGTTGCTAAGGTACATGCTTTCCACTTTGATTGGTATGCTGGAACTGTTTATTAGTAGATATTGACAGATCCATTAACTACAGAAAAAAAATTTTAAACAATAGCTACCTGGAAAACCTAGACAAGATACACCACTGTCAGCTGATCTCACGCTATAACAGCATTTCCTAAAGAGGCCAGAGGCAAAGAGGTGCAATAAGCTGCATCTGCGAGACTGAAGAGCTGAAGAACACTCACACATTTCAATGCACACATGTGCTATGGCCATCTGATGCAGTCCCAGAAGCCTAGTACCAGCCCAGCTCTGCTGGCTGGAGAGCCAGGCTGTGGATCAGCACAGAGTAATTAATAACTTGTTCTTTATTATTGGGATTATGATCCAAATATCACCATTCTAGCTGTGCTTTGACTGTGCTCCAAGTAGAGCTCTGCCCTTCTTGCAGGCTATATCCAAGGATTTCAGCTCTGCTCTGGGGCTGATGTTTCTTAGCAGCACTTGGAGGGTTTATTGCCATTTTTAAGTTGCCTACCTTTGTGTTTTTGTCCTCAATGAAGCAGGAAAAGATAAGTCCTACAAAACCTTGGTCCATCATCTGATACATAGCTTGTGTGCGGACATCTGCAGACAAAGAAATAATGGAATGGGAACTGCACTGGTCACCTGAAGAAGTGGAAAATTATTTGCCTCCTTTTGAAGGGTGACCTGAAATTTGGTAATAAATGTCACAAGCTTTTAAATAAAGTACTTACTCCAGGTCACCAAGTTAAAAAAATCCAATTTAAAATGCAATTAAACTGCAAATCTTAAAAATATAAGATGAGTTAACAGAAATTATCTTAGCCTCAGCCTGGTGCCACAAATACAGCATAATGTCCAACATGTATAAGATACTCACTTCTTTCAATAGTTTTTGGTTTTGTGTTAACACTCACAGATGTCAAAAATCATCACAGCAGGCCTATGATTCCCACAGCTTTTTTTGCTATTTCCCACACCCTAGGTCTAGTTTTCCTGTCTAGAAGAACAGTAGTTCTAGTAGTAGCTGATCTGTGCCTACTAGGTCACTTGCAGTTTGAGCACATGGAAGCATACAGATGGGAATGGGGCTATACTGACAGAGGTTTCTGAAGCCCACACAGACAATCTTGTCCTACCAGAGGACATCTGAGAAACCAAACTTTGATAGTTGGGATGTGCAGCTCTGAAAATCCAGTAAGCTGAGTAATGTGATTAGTCAGCTGTGAGTTTTCATATAGAACTCAGACCAAGATGGCTCTTACCGACATGCGATGGCCAGACAGTAATATGAGGATGAGAGTGATACCAGCCCACAACTCTCATGGGACGTCCCGTCATTTCAGCCAACCTGTGTGTGAGTCAAGGTGCTTCTGAAACCAACAGCAAATGGAAAAAGTTTTTTTTGTACAAGGAGAACCCACAGAGTTTTAAAAGAGTTTTTCATCAGTCAACAGAATTCCAGATTCCTTTAGAGGGGTGACAAGCCACATGGCAGGAAGCTGACAGAAACCTCTTCTGCAGCACTGGCAGGATGCCACTGCTGCGGAAACAAATGGGTTTTGTTTGCATGTGGCAGTAAGTAACATAGCAGCAAGCTGTCCACAACAGCATTCTTGAGTGTACGTAGCAAAAACGTTTTCCAGGGCACCACACTTGGAAACAGACTTGTCAACATTTAATCTTCTACTATGTCTCCTTACTGAAGTCCTACCCTCTCCCCAAAACATGCTTCAGTTTTACTTGTGACCAAATAGAAAGAAATTATAAAAAACAATTATAACACATATCCACTGCAAACACTGAAACTAACAAAGGCTCCAGAGAATGGCAGCTACCAGCACAGCACTTCAAACTGAATAGTTGTAGGAGGGAAGCAGCAGACAATTCAAGTTCAAGCAAATCAGAACAAGTCTAAAACACAGCACGTAAAAAAAATAAAAAAAGAGTCTGAGGTAAACCACTTCACTGGTGAGTTTGCTGCTGTCTCTACTAAAGGATATTTCTGCTTCAGTAGAAGCAGCTGAAAGCTGCTCTGGTGAAATTTCCACACGGTCTTTTCTCTTATCAGAGCGGCGCAGGATGATCACTGAATGGATATGAACAATTCGGCTGGTGTCAACCTAATGACACAGGAGAAAAAAAAAGATCATTCCTCTGGCTCCTATACCTTCAGTAGGAAACAGGCACGCAGCAGAGTACATACATGCACACGGGAACCTTTCCTGACTCAAAACTTTGATTTTCACAGCAGCTGGAAGTACGAGTCACCACTAGCCAGGAGCAGAAAGGCAAGGCCCAAAATCTAGCGGCACGGCTCTGTGAGAGAACCGCCCTAGAAAGAACTAGCCTGTACAACACTCCCTGCCACAGTGACGGAGCCCCACTCGGAAGATAAGAGCCCGCAGACCGCTATCCCTCAGCCCGCACAGGCGCGGGTCATATAAGCCTCACCTGGACAGCATCTGCTCCCACTGTGTCCCCCGCGCGCCACCTGCCTCTCCCCGGAGCAGCCCCGACCAGCCCCACCCGGCTCCGGTACCTCGCCGATGCACAGCCCCATAACCTCCTCCTTCTCGGTGCTCAGCGCGTGGTTGAGGCACACCAAGAAGGCATCAGCCTCCAGATGCACTGCCTGCACCGCCATTTTAGCACCACCCACTCGTCTTCCCCCACCACCCCCGGAAGTAGGCGGGGACAAATCTCACTTCCCCCGCCCACACTCGATAGCAGGGCCAATCCCAGCGGGGCCAAATGACCCTTCCAGCCAATCGGCTCAGCCAAGGTGCAGTATGACTTCCGGGGAGGCGAGCAGTGCGCCGCGGCGGAAGCGCCGTGTCGCCCACGCGAACGGCAGTCCCGAAGTTCCGCGCTGAAGGCGCTGCCCGGGGCGGGCGGCGGAGNGCGGTTGCTATGGAGACGTGCTGCGCCCTCTTCCCGCCGCGGTGGTCGAGCCTCCCCGGCCCTTCCTGTTTCTTCCCCGCCACAGCTGGCCTGCGGTCCGCACCGGTCCCACACCCCTTCCCCATCCTGCCCTCCCTGCTCCCCTTGTCCGCACCACCCACACACACCCCCTCTGCCGGCCCTTCACCAGGCCTAGCTCCTGCACCCCTTCCCTCATCCTCCCTTTTCTTCTCCGGGGCTCCCCACACACTATGTCCATCTCTTTTTGTCTTCCTGTTTCTTTAGATCCTACCAAAGCTAGACCTTCACTCCCCAAACTGCTGGACAGCCCCGGCTGGTCGGTGAGCATCTGCTAACCCTCAGTAGATCAGGCAGAGCAGAGTCACAGAGGTGCTTGCTTGGGGCAAGTGCTCCAGGCAGAGTAGAGTCCAAATCCCCAAGAAGAATCTTTATAGTGAGTCAACATGCTCTTACATCAGCATCATCTGATCCCTGACTTGTTGCAAGATGCAGACTGGGTTTTTCAGCAAAGCTCAACTCCCTTTTAGCTCTCTGAAGGCTGTGCGCACAGAGCCATGCAGGCAGCTGCACACTCTGCACCAGAAGGTCAAACTGTCCAGCCTTGGTTCAGAAGCTGTGTAGCTGTGTTAGCACAGTGCTGTGCCCAATTTACTGACCCTGAGCATCACTTTTTTTTTTTTTTCTTTGGCACCTGAATGGCAGCTGAACTCTTCTAACAATCTGACCCAGTCCCCTTTTGAAGTAGAAGGTAATAAAGGGTGGAGCGTGTTCAGCATGCTGACCTCCAGCTCTGGGGATGCTCCAAGTGGCAGCTGGAGCAATTTCTTTCACTGTTTTCATAAAATATTTTAATGTACCCAATTTGAAAGCAAATAAATTCTTTCCACATTGTGCAATCCTCCTCCTGGCCATTTTCACATTTATGCATATATTATATGGCTCAGAAGTCCACCCAGGTCCCAGAACAGCACTAAACTTCTAAGGCCTGATACTGAGATGGACAGAATACCTGCAAGCCTTGTACCTGTCTGTGGGGATTGGGCTTTAAGTCTCAACAAATCAACAGCTCAGACTTCTGCAATTACGTTGATGGAAACATTAAATCTGTGTCGAATGATAGTGCTGCAATCCTGCAAATTTAACCTGCTTGGTTTTTTGTTGGATGTAGGTTTTTTACTAGATTATGAAGTAAGCAATGTAAGAAACAGGTTTTACCATTTGTTTTAAATATAAGTAAGCTTACTTCTTCTTTCACCCATGTCTTTCTTCAGGCTTTTTTATTAATTTCTGATAAAATCTGCAAAAATAGGAATTGTATGTCTTTCCCTTCTTAAACTTTCAGGTGCAAACATCTTGGCGCATGCTTTTTCAAATCTCCTGTTTCTTTTATATGTTTGAGTACTTAAGACAGACTTGTCTTACTTCAAACCCAATTGACGGTTTTGCCTGACCTCAAGATTTTATTTGTGGCACTAACTGGGCACCTTCATAACAGAGACTGTTGAAAAGAGAGGCCAGACTGGGCCTTTGAACTTTAGCAACTGAACTCAGAGCTATGGAGTTCAGAAGAAGTTTGGGACAAATTAGTGGGGCAAAGAGTGAAAACATATGTTAACCACTGCCCATTCTGCACAGTGTCCTCTGCATGAGACATTGTTCTGTCAATCCTGTACCTATCATTACTACCATGTTCATATACAATAAACACAAATGTACATATTGTACTTTAGTCCTCCTACCTGTAGTTCAGCAAGACTGAACCAGGTTAGTATTTGGATAGGAGACCTTCCAGGAGAATTTACTTGCTGTAGGAAATAGTGTTCACTTACTGAGTAATATTTTTCCAATACTGAAGTCAGTTTTGAGTCTTCCGAGTCTGGGAATGATAAGCTGTGGAAATTCCAGCTTTGAATGGAATAAAAGCAAGTTCTTGAGCATTTTTGGTCACGATGGAGCTTTTGGCAGTGTAGGAGAGTATCCTGGCCAAATTCCAACCTGGGTGATTGCATTCAGCTGACTGAAAATTAGCAGTGGTGATTGCTGCATTTCACTGTCAGGCAAAGTGATTTCTACACATGGGCTTAAATTTGTAAAGTGACTTAGGATAAAGCAGAATGAAAAGGACTTACAGAAATGTCCCTTTAACCCTCATAACTTATTCTTGAAGGCCTTGTGAGGCTTGTCAGTCTGCTGTTACATTCCTCTTAATGCCAGAGATCCAACTGCTGGTGCATTGGTTGGAATGGCTGTACCACATCACAGGATGGTCTTCAGAACAGTGGTGCTTTTTATAATGCACATACACATTTCCACACATTGAAGCAAGGAAACAAACAGAATGAGAGAAAAGTAATAAAAGACCATTCAAAGTTTTCTTTGTTAGAAATTAAAATACTGTGACAGTGCTGTTCAGGCTGATCCGTGGTTGGTGTTTTGTTTTCAAAAAGGCTAAGTGATCCTTTGATTCAAAAAGGTAGAGAAGCACTGATGTAAGATATAGAAGGCAACATGGAAGTGTATTTCCTGTTATATATGTACCCCAATGTATAACATTTTTATTCTCTCCCTGACTTTCCCTACTTTATTTTGTACCCAGATTTTCTTGCTCCTGTCTGAAATATGCCTTATAACTTTACAAGTTTTCAGAAGACCACTGTGTTTCACTGGGATAGGAATACTGCATCTGCTTCATAGCAGGAGGATGTTACATGTATTACAGCTTAATTCTGTTCTACTTTAAACCTAGATAAAGAATGAAGACTGTCTGTACCATTTTGATTACTTCTTCTAGGGTTCAAAGAGAGAACCATTTCCCCTGACCTTCATTTGCTAATGGCTCAGCTTGATCTAACTGGTATACAGATAAACTTGCTGTTAAACAAAAATTCCAATAGGAAGAACCACCTCAATGTCCAAAATTCCTTTGCCCCTGGTGGTATCAGTGGCTCTCTGTAACCATCTAAAAGCCGAACTACGCAAAGTCACGAGAGCTACTCATGAGAAGCTTGTATGTGAATGGACAATGCTGCCATCCTCTTGAGAGATGAGATGAAGGACCCTTCACAATGACAGCTCTGCAAGTTCCAAATATGAGAGTCGTGCATATGGAGTTTCATGCTTTGTCTCCAGAGTGATCTTCGTTCTTGTTAAGCTAATTTCACCTCTTGTCACAAGTTTTGGTCTTGGGATTTAGACCATCATTAGCCACGGAACTCCTGTGTAAATTACTTTTTTTGTTTGTGGGTTTGTTTTTTTTTCCCTATTTGACATAAAGACTGTTAATAAGACTGTTAGTGGAATAAGCAAAGCCAATATTCACTTCACAGGGTTTAACTTTGTACCAATAGCACCTTTTGCCCTAGAATGCCTTACAAATGCCATACAGCATGCATGTCCCACTTGTCATGAAATTTCTGTTCACTTAGGCACCACCTTAGTTTCCCAGGCTGACTTTTAGGGACATTTCAGCACATAGCATCTCATACAATAAGTCAGACGCCACCCAGAGGTGCCTTTCAGGCCTGAGCTTTCTCCGTGAATGTATTCAGAGCTAAAGAGACCATGTGTGCATCCTGCGGGTTGATGCCATCCACCTAACAGGACCATCCTGAAATGACTGAGGGAATGGCAGAAGGAGGGCATGCTGGCGCTCCTCCTGTCCGACTGTGGGTGCGACGCGTAGGTGTTTACTGCGATGAGCACCGCAAAACGTGGCTTGTGGCTGCGGAAGAGGCAAGTGTCCTTTGAGCTTCCCAGTGATTGTAGCTTTGCTATTGCAGGTGCCTCTACTGCACTGCCAGTAACTGCCTGCTCTTTTTGTTACTCTTCCCCCAGGAGGAAGGTATGCTGAGGGCTCGGATCCAAAGAGTTCAGGTTCCCCTGGGTGAGGCGCTGCGACCCAGCCAGCTCCCCCCATCCCGGCTGCCTCATATGTGGCAGCTGTCCCAGGGTGAGCAGTACAGGGATAGTAACTCTCGCGTTTGGGAGATAGAGCACCATCTCATGGTAAGGATGGTGGCAACAATAGACCATAGTCATGCCTGTTTGTGAAGTCATTTGAGATCCTTGAGGGACGGCAAAGGACTGTTACTTTGTTGAAGTCCATTAGCCCAGCCACAGTAACTGTAGACGTACTGAACTTTTCCTTGTCGCTTACAGCTTGGTGGTGTTGAAGAACTGCTGCTTAAACTCGTGCCTGGTGATTAATCTGGTATGTGTAGACATTACCCCTGCTTTATACTGTGCTCTGTTTATTCCCAGTCATTCTTTAATATCAATTTTTGTCTTTCAGGAGCAGTGGCTCTAGGAAGATGTCGTTGTATATTTTGTACAATAAATGATTCTCTCTCCACTGAAATACAGCCACCTCTGAGGTGGAAGCAGTTAAACAACACACAGCAACATCACACAAGAGTTTAGGACAGGCAGTGAAGAGGAGTATTGTGTCCAAGTGAAACATCAGGGGGAGTTCTAGGTAGGCAGAATGTAATTGCCCCAAGTGGAGTTTGGCCAGGATGCTGGAAATAATGCCCTAGCAATATTGAAAAATGCTGTGGGCTGGTGAATTATCACAAATTTCAAAGGCAGCATCTCCCTAGCTCTGGGCAGGGGCAGGAACTGAACTGTGGCTCCGAGGGAGCTGTTACTACTTTTGTAACAGTGGTGCTTTCCTTGTAGAGGTCTCTCATCCAACTACTAGTGCCACCAGTTTTTGCTCATCTCTTGATCTCTCACAGAAGATCACATTTACAGGTGTCACAGCTGCAGAAAGTCAAACTGAGTGTCTGAAATCCCACTTTCTAGGAAGTTGAACAATATGGAGCTGTCCTCCAGTCTGCTGTTTTGGGGGGTTTTCTGGGTGGAGAGGAGGGGAGGAATTTCCAAGAGACTTTCTCCTGTAACAAAAAAGAAAAAAAAAAAGCCCTCCTTGGTGTCTTTATGGGACACACACAATTAAGTTGTTTTCTTTGGTTGTTTTTTAAATGCCTCCTCCAGCTGCAGTTATATGACTAATGCCAAATCCTTGGTTGTGTAGAGCTCACAGAGAGGGCTTTTACACAAATATATGTTTTAGTATAAGGTCTAGAGGCACTGAACTGTAAAAAATTGGTCAGCCATGTTAATTTGAATCTTTACTGGAATCTTTGTGCATCCAAAAGTGGAAAAGGACACATTTTCACCAGAGAAAAGAAAAAGGCCTTTGAGCCTAGCAACATAAAACTTCCCATATTCATTGTCCACATTATCATCCTTTAGCCAGACACAGAGAATTCTTGTCTATGTTGGCAGGCATATGCAAGCAGCAATAGATGTTTTCTGAACCTCTATGACAGAGAGGGAAATTGGGAGCTCTTTAAAGCTTTGGCTTTAAGACAGTGTCTTGCCCCCCTGTCCCCTACACATTGTTTCTACAGTAACATTTTCCTATCATTTTAGTTCTCTGAACATGTCTCAGAAGGATCCCTGCCAGAAACAAGCCTGTGAAATACAGAAATGCTTGCAAGGTACAAAGTGTCATTTTGTCTTTCTGGTGTCTTGATTTTTGGTGGAATTTAATTCTTTTAACTTAACCCTGTTCACTTTTCACATTGAGAAGAAAGCATGCAAGCACATCAGCATTACTGGTTGCAAAGCAAACAAAATTATAATGCTTGGTTTTAATAGTATTCCCTTGTGCTTGATTGTAAATTATGAGACACTATTAGTACAAAACAGAGCAATATTGTGCTTATTTCATAGCGTAGTCTTGGGTCTCAGCCGTAGCCAGGGAGAGCTAGACATTATAATAAGCTCTCTTACAGTGTAGGTAGTGAGGTAGTGGTTGGATTGTATGAGAAAACTAGAGCTTCTAGCTCCAGGGGTATTTTAAGAGCATGTCATACAGATGTCTGTCAGGAATGGGCTAGGTATATGTGATCTGGTCTCAAGGTATGATATGGTCTCCCTCTAGAGACCTTTAATAGCTGTTTTGTATTACCTTAGCTAAATATTTGTAGGGGCAAGGGACGTTATGTGGTAATGTGTTTTGGGAGCCTTAATTGGGGAGAGCAGGCTTGTTACTTGCAAAGGACAGTATTTTTCAAAATTTTGGTTGCTTCTTGGAAAAGGATTTGCCTTATAGAATGAATTAGAGAAAACGTTCCTGTGTTCCAAGACAGCTCAGCCATATGGGAAAGAGTTCTTCGTAACTCACCAGGTAGAGCCCTTAGCCAGCATGCTTCAAGCTTCATGTGAGAATAACTCATGGTGTTAGCCCAAGGACAACAAGGCAGAAGGCTAGCAACACCACAGCAAAAATTACCCAGGCCGGCTAATTTCTGCCTTTAATTTATTTGCAAACTACAAGCAGGTTAGCTGAAATACAGCAGGGAGGGAGGAGGTGGTCCTACTGGGGAAGTAGAGGAATGGCTTTGCAGGCTGTAGCAAACAGTCATTGCAGTATGTGCAGGTAACACAACAACCCCAGTGGCTATGGAGGAGCATAGGAGGAAAAGCATCTGGGAGAAAGTAGGGAAAAGCAGTAGTCAGTTATTAGTAGATGTCTGTCTTTCCCAGGTTTGTTTTTTGGAAGCTATGTTCAGCTCAAAGCAGGGGCTCAAACAACCCCCTCTGCACGTCCCCAGCATTTGTCTAGATGTTACCTTTTACTGTCTTCATGGCTTGGAGTATTCCCCATGAAGGGCTACCTTCTCTCCCCATAGTAACTGCACTTAAAAGCTAATGTTTGACTGTGTTTTGGTCCCATCTGTGACAGTGTTCTTTTTATAACATTCATGGAGGTTATTCCAAGTATTTTACCTGCTTAGGTTTGTGTACAGATTTGATCTGAATGGTTGTTAGCAAAGAAGCTCTTTGACTCTGCTACATGCACACTCCACTGTCCACCACTTCTCTATCATTTTGGAGTGCTGTTGTTGATGTGTTATCTTGCTGTGGAGTTGTCTGAGTTGCACAGATGAAGCAGCTGACTTGACAGAGAGCAAAGCAATTTTGACATGTAAGAATGAATGCAATAGAGGATGTATACAGAGCCTTGACTGACAATTACACAGGCACAGTGTACACAGTGCAGAGGATGGAGGGCAGAAGCAGGACCTTTGGGAGATGCTGGCTTTTCAAAGGCTGGTTTTGGAGTGGGTCATTGTTCCAAAAGATCTTGCCTGCTTCCTCTGTGAGATTGAATGTCCACTGTAAATCTCTTTTGTGTTTTGCTATCCATTATATGACTAACTATGATGCTTTTCAGGAATGCATTCCTGACAGATAGCAGGGTATGCTTGTATGTACTGGTAGTTTTAAAAAGAAACCTGCACAGGTAGAGGAAGTTAGGAGAGCCTTCAGCAGCAGCAGCAGGTTATGGCAGAGAGAGATTAGCTCTCCTCTCCAAGAGCCTGCCATGCCTCCTAGGCTGCCACAGTAACATCACCATAACCTTTTTCTCAGGGGTGACCTTTGTGCTTGTGTTACAGGTCACTCTTTGACCCAGTTACAGAATTTATGGCCCAGGGACCAGAGTGGGCTGGCTTGCTCATTAACTGGAAGTTAACTGCTGCTTTGTGGGCTTTCCAGTGGGTGCTGTGTTTGTCTCACACTGGATTGCTGTTGCTTCTTTTAGTCTTTAAAAAAAAAAACAGTGGCAGCTGGGGGAGGGATGAGTGCAGCTGTGTAGCAGTTGCATAGCTCATCCAAGGCAGAGCAGGTAGCTCTGCATGCTCTGCACTTCTATGCAGACAGACAGGTAGTTATTAATTCAAGCCACAGACTTAGTCTGCTCACATACCCGCAGGGCTTCTCTCTGAGAGCCTGGTGGCCAGCCCTGCAAAGTACTGTGGGCTTTGACACCTCAGCAGACAGTGGCAGCCAGCAAAACTCTAGGGCAGAAAGGATGCTGGACAAATCACCTGTGTCCTGCAGTGCCTGAACCTGCTGGTGCAGTGCAATCTCTCCGAGCCTGAAATAAAGGCAATATGGAGTAAGTACGGAGGTGGGCATAGCTCTGTCATACACAAAGATGTAAGCCTGGTCATCCCAGATCAGACTAGGAGCTCGTTTAGCCCTGTGTCCCAGCTCCAACAGTGTCCAAGAGGAGAAGCCTAGGTAGGAAAGTGAGAGGGGGTCAACTAACAGCTGTGTGGCTAAGGGACCTCCTGAGCTAGAGGTGGGACCTTTGTGTGGAAGGTAGTCATGTCACTGGCTCTGTGCAGTTGGATTCAGCTGCTGGCATCTGGCTAAGCATTCCTGCTAGCGTGCTGCCTGCTTCGGTTATGCTGCAAAGCTAGAGCCTGCCCACAACAGGCTACCACTGCAGTCACACTCTTCACCCTTTCCTTTTACAAACCCCGCAGCGCTGAAGGGTGCACGTGCCCCTTTTTATACCAAGACTGTTTATACCAAGTCCTCTTTGGATGCTCAGCTGTAAACCTTACAGTGACATGGACAGCTGGGTTGAAGACCATGGACAAGATCCAGCTTAAAAGCACACAGGCTAAGGAGAGTAAGGATTGAAGGGCAACAATAAGGGAAACTTCATTCTTACTGCAGTGAGATACAATAGCTACAAAACTGGAGGACTGAAGATGCTCCCATCCACAAAAGTAAGGCTGCCTTTGCATGGCTTTAGATAGCTGAAAGTAAAGAGAGATTTCTGTAGAGCAGAGAAAGTGATGAAATGTTTGTAAGCAGCTTTTGCTTTTCAGAGGTACATGCTGCCCAGCAGCTGAAGGTCTGGGCTAGATGCACCCCCTCCAGGGACAAAACCTGTTCCCCTCTGCAGACTTAGTGTCTCCTTCTTATTTTCCAGTGAACAATTACATGGAGTCCAAGTGTGAAACTGTGCTTCAGGAAATGCAGAAGTGCTGTGCCTGGTACCCCAAGGGCAGATCCATCTGTTGTTCAGGGTTTGAGAAGGAAAAAAGGGAGAGAGAAAAGTTTAAAGCAACTTCAGAAGGAATTCCCCCACCACCACAGTAACACAATGCAGCTCCAGCAGGTGCCAGAGCACGGACTCACCTGCAGAGCTTTTGTGTGTTTTTTCAAGCCTTCTTTAGACTTTCAGGAAAGCCAGATTGCTGCTAGAACACACCATCGGCACACCAAAAAGTATAACGCAGTACCAACAGATGGCCTGGTTAACAGACTTTATTTTCTGTACCAAAACATCATCCACATTGTCTTTGCATCACACCTGCGTCTGTGACAAGTCAATTTGATGTTTTTAGAATGCGTACCTTACTCTAATCCATCCTTGCTCTCAAAATGGAGAACTGGAACCAAGTTATTCTGGCTTCTGGAGCAAGAGGTACAGGAAGCGAGCTCAGAAGAGTGAATGAGTTTAAGCATGACACATGAAACAAGCCCATCTTGAAACAGCAAAGGTATTTCTACCATCATGCAGTAGTTCCAGACAACATTTTCCTCTCCAGTGGTTCAAGCTCAAGAATGGGAATCAGGTGTGAGGATTGTTTCTAGGTCTTGCGCAGATCGCAAGTGACCACAAGTCACTTTGCCTAAGTGCCTCACTTTCCCACTGGATAGATTTTTGGTTACTTTATATTTGAATTGCCTACACGCTGCTATTTGCATGACAAAGATATTACAAGAACATTATTTCAGGGATTGCTACAGGAACAAGATTTTTTTTTTAAGCAATATTAATTTGAAAGATCTGACTGTTGATATAAAATTTATAAATTTATGTATAATTGAAAACCTTTAAGCAATATGTTACGAACCCAGCATAGTTCAACCTGCTGGTACACAGAGCCCTGTCACAAAGCCCTGGGCTAGATCCAAGAACTGATTTAAGTGCTGCTTACTGAACAAGCAGTTGTAGACACTTGCTTTCAACACAGCATTCCAGACTCACTCACAAGCTGGTTGTGTCCGGATCCTTGGGAGAGATGGCTTTTCAGAAGCTCTCTCATGCAGCAGATTTCCTGTGACCTGTAGGAAGAGCTCGGTAAACAGGTTCTTGCATCACCCCTCCAGAGCTGCCTAAGTCTCTCCATCTCCTGTAGCAGGAGTCCAGGCACCTCGGTGGGTGCCAAGTCCATTACAGGGCCTAGGCACCTAAATATCAGACTTCAAACCCACTAGGCCACTAACTCTGTCATTAGATCTAGCTGTTAAGGACTTTTGTGCTGTGATCAAGTACAACTTATGAAATACAGCTTCTGTAAACAGATCACTGTAGTCTAGGCACAATAGTTGAGTGTATTGAAGCCTAGAAGAGCAAATCATATGTATTTACTGCTCTGAAATACCATGATACAAAATAAATGACTGGAACAAATTGTAGTCTGAGTTTGGCTGTTTATTGAGAATACAACATAGCTGCAAGCCAGGCAGCTTGGCTGCCTGGTCCAGTCCAGAGCTACATGATATCATCATGTTTAAATAGAAGCTGATTGATATTTTTCTAACTGAGGCTGAAGATCAGAATAATTCAGGGCTAGCCTTAGCCTTCCCTTCTCAGCCCTCTCCCTCCCCCCCCAAAAAAAAACCTTAAGACAAGATAGAGGTTTTAGTAATCTTGAAAAGTAGGGGATAGTGATGACAATGTTGTGAAGCAGCTCAACTACTTAAGTAGCTCATTTTTCTCTTTACCCTATCTCAGCAGGGGCAGTGAAAAGAAAGTCACTAATAGATGATAAAAATAAATATTTAGGCTTCTGTTGCGCTTATTAAAAAGAAAAGTCTTGCCCCCATGTCCATTTGTACTCCAGTGGAGCAAACTTGCAGGAAGGCTCTGAAACCAGGCTGGCAGCAGAATCACCTCCTGCCCCAGAAACATCATGGGTGATTTATGCCAGGATCATCAAGGAGAGGGGTTTATTAAGGCAGCCCACGGTTACCTGCAGAGAAGAGGGAAGGCTGGTGGCCTCATGCTACCAAACTAGCAGTAACTGTTTCTGTGGGTCAAACACTACATGCAGGGTAAGACAAAACCACACTGGTTCCCAAGACATCAACAGACCTCACACATAGAAGCTATTAGAGCAAAACTGTTTAATAAAATATTGCTTCAATAAGCATTTACATACAACATATAAAAACACTTTAAAAGTCTAGTGTGTTTTAAACATTCTCATACTGGAACAGATGCCAGAAGTTGTTGAAGCCAAGACCAAATGGAACAGGGGTGGGCAGGGAACACCATCTTGCCACCTGCAACAATGAAAATGCATCCCCACAGAGGCTGGTTCAGCATCAAATGATGCCAGCCAGGAACCTGACACTGGCACAGCAGATGTACCGGATCCATTCTCTGCATGCACTCACATCAAACTCAAGACGAGTATGTCACTTGTTGCCCCTTCCAGCAACAACTGAGGCATTTTAGCTCCTTCTCTGGGCCATTTCTCTCCATAGCAGTAAGTCAGGACCCCGTGGAGCAGAACCCTTCCCTAGAGTTGGGCAGAAATAGTGACTTACTTGAGTCTGAAAAACATCCCTAAGGCATGTTAATGATTTACTTTGAGCTTTGGAGAAAGCTTTGTGAAGATCCCAGAAGTTGTGTTATGTAGCACACCAAGCAGAGGGGCACAAATGCTGTTTTCCTACAGGAACAAGAGATACCCTGCAATACAAATTTATCTGTTCATGCACGTTCAGCCCTACAGGGTTCCTACCAAAAAAACAAACCCTCCAAAACCACCACCATCATCTGTCACTCCACTCGCAAACACCAATTTACTGAAGACCTATTTGCTGCATTGCATCACTCCTGCAGTCCTCAATGGCTTTTAGGAATACCATCATTAAAAGGATGTGAGCCCAGCTGCTCCTTCATTCTCCTTGGCCACATATGGCAGGACAGCAGCAAAGATACCAACTTGTTTCCTGATTACCTGCAGCCTCTTTTCAGATCCTGAAGGTGAGAAGCCTCAGCTAAATCAATGTGTTTCTACACTGACACTTCAATCAACAGAGCTGAAAAAAAATTAATAACTGCAAGTGCTCATCCCAAAACCTCTGGTGGAAGAACCCACCGTTCCAGCTCTTCCAGCAGCTTTCGGGGGAAGATACCCATTTCTAGCCATACTGAGAGCAGCAGCAGATGATCAGAAAGGCATTATACAGCACTGGAGATGGGGTGCAGCTGCTGAGCCGGTTGCTGCATCCTGATAACCCATGCACATCATCATTGCCTAGGATGTTTCCCATTGAAGGATGGGCTTTCACATAAAAAAACCATTCTTGGCAAGAACTCCTACGTGTACCTGCTGGAGGACATCAGCCCACCATCACGCAAGTCCCTGCACTCTGGAAAGCAGTAATGCCAGCACAGCACAGCCAAAACACTTCTAAGTGAATTTTGTTTTTTTATTTATTTTCTCTCGTAGTTCTGCTTGGAGTTCTCTTGGAGTTCTGCTCTGCACACACCTGCACTGGGACAGACTGTCCAAAAACAGCTGAGTTCTGCATCTGGGCTGCCCCATCCACAGGAGAAGGACTACAGCTGATGGAATTAAGCAAGCAGCTTCTTTTGTGGAAATGGTAAATGCAAAGAAGGATGGAACATAACCAAGGCAGAAAGTATGGAAATGAGCCACTCCTCCAAGAGCACAACCTGGGTTTCCCAACAGTTTTGTCATTTCAGTTGCTTGCACAGACCAGGGAGATGGAGTTCGTGCTCTGCAGAGGCAGGTAAAGGACTGCACTCCAGATTTCACATCCTCCCCTGCCACCACTCCAGCAGAGCTGGCACCAGGGACCCTGGGCTGGTACAATGTACCCTAAACAGGGATGCATTTCCTGTCTACAATCCTGTCACACATGGTTACAGCTCTAAGAGCATCACCAATGCCAAAGTGGCCAGAAAAGGTCATGATAGACCTAGAAATATCAGTCTGAGGCCCAAGGTGATTTACAGTAAGTGGCATAGCTGAAATGTACATTGCCTACACCAGCTAGCCTGACACAGAGAGATCAAGCATGCTGGAAGTCTGCCCACCACAAGAGAGTGCCTCAGCACATTTCAAAAGGCTGAGCAGTCAGCCAGCACGTGAGAAAGGTGCTCTACCATGCAAGAAGCTTGGTGACTTTCAGAACACATGATGAGGAAAGGGCCTTGAAAGTCACCCACAGTGCTCAGTTTCCATGAGCAGCGCCAGTGCTGCAATTCCAGCAAGGGGTATAAATAACAGCAGAGGAGAAGCCAAATGGCTATCTATGTGCAGTGCAATGGCAGGGAGAAGGCAGGAAAACTCCCAGCACCACATATAGCATGAACTTGCTCCTTATCCACTCACCCTGGACACAGCACAGGCTGTCCCCTGACACTTCTGCATTCACCCCAGGACAGCCAAGCACATTTTGGATTGCACACACCATCTCTGCGCAGAAGGAAGCACAGTCTTTCCAGGTACCAGGGCAGAAAAAGTGCAAGCTAAATGGTGGTGAACAGCTGACAGCTGTTGTACACATATACTGGCAGACAAATGTACACGTAACAGCCCTGAGCACCTGAGAAGAAGTGCATTTAAGAGATTTCTCTGCCACTACCTGTTTATGAGGCTGCAACTCATCAGAAAATTTGGGATTGGGCATATTTGGTGGGAAAAGGAATCACAATGATACACCAGGAATCATAAGCTTTCAGACCGATCCCAGCAACCTAACAGCCCAGAAGGAGGAAAAAGTCGGAAATCAGAAGCAGCGTTGTGAGAAATAAGGGCTGGAACCTGTGAGCAGAAGGAACTGAGCCTGCCGGCAACATCCTTTGCCCTCTAAGTGAGAGAGAACAGCAGTAGAAGAGGGCAAGGGAGGCTGGGCACAAAGGGAGAGTCAAGCGCAGTTTCTAGGATGCCATTCCGAGCAGGAATCCTCCAGCAAATCCTCCAGTCAGGATAACATTCTTCTTCAGAAATACGATCACCTAAGCAGGGGAGAGAAGAACCAACAGTGTTCAACAACAGGAGGTCACCCACACACTCTCCCTGTAAGACATCCCTCAGGCTGTTCTCCAAGGTGAGTGACGGTTGGAGAGAGGACACTGCTCAGGTCTGGGAAAGTATTCTACCAAATAACCTCCCCTCCCTAATCTCCCTGCTGTGTGTACAACTCCTGAACTGATCCAGTCCCAGTGCAGTCCAGATCCTCAGAGAGCTGTAGTCCAAGCCTATATGCTCCAGGGCTCTCTCACAACCAGCAGTTAATCTGACAGAAGGGGCTGCTGACTGTGCATGCCAGACCAGGGTACAGCAGAGTCCAGGGCAACTAGGCCACTCTTCCCCCAGGTCTGCTTAGCTTTTCTTGTCAGACTGAAGAGACACTTCTCCCCACAACCCCAGCATGTTTTCTCACAACCCCAAGGAATTTTCAGCAACACATGGTGAGTTGGTGTCATGCCTAGAAGCCACCTTGTTTCTGTCTCAAATATGCACAGATAGCTTTACCATCCCTCCAGTTTTGCTGTCATGCAAGCATTTCCTCCTTGTATTTGCACAATGGAAGCTCCATAAGAGCACAGAAGTCAATCCCATTTTCTGCTGTCCCTCCAGATAAGCACCTGCATGTGACCTAGGACCATTGTCTCACCTCATCTACTCTGCTTTTCACTTCTGGAGACATTTTGTTACCACTGCTGTGAAGTTTCAGCTGCTGCTTGGCTTTGTTCATGTCCCGTTCTACTAGCTTCCAGTCCACTTTGATGTATCCTGTGTGGTTTGCAATCTAGAGTTTTGAAGGGTGGAAAGAAAGTTCCTGGAGTAAAGTCCTGCATGACCACAGCTAAACAGACCTTCTTGCCCACCCACCTTCCCTGACCACAGACACCTCCCACACACTGGTCCAGTGGGCTAAGATGAGCACGCTAGCTTAAAAATTGGACAGAGGACCACCCCTGTAGCTTTATTAGCTGTCCTACAACATCTATCTCTCTCTGTAATCCCCTAACAGCAGGACACACATTGTGGCTTAGCCTGTTTCAGCCTCTATTGTAAAGCTGGCATCACCTCCCCCTCACAACTGTCAGGTATATAGTCGGGACTCTGCAGCTCTCCTACTGCTGTGGGTGGACACAGCTATTAATAGCCTGTTCTTTTCTAAATATTTTATCAGGATGATTCAGCAGTGAAACTGTCCCTGCTCAGAGCAAGCTCTTAGCTTTCAGCAAGCTTTTAGCTTTCAGCAGAACAAGCAGAGCCAGAAGAGCAGGGAAAACAAGTCACACGTTAGACAGCTCCTGAGAAGCAAAGAAATAAGACTGCTGAGTGAGGCCTGAGAGCTGTTCTGTCTCCTACAGGATGTTCGAGCTAGATGTCCGCATCTGAGCAGCTCCCCTCTGTGCCAGGGTTCTTGAAAACCAGGAGAAATGTTTGAGGACAGAGAGAGATCTCAGTTTCTCTCCTCTTCCCCAATGCTTTCCAGAGAGCCCCATCTGTGCTGGCCTGACTCCTCAGGTAGCCAGGTTGACAGGAAGCATATCACAGACATGGACAAATCCCTCTTGACATCCAGGGCTGTTCTTCAAGGGACACCATCTCCACAGGCACAGGATAGTTCTGACCAGACAGTCCTGCAGCAGCAGTGCAGTTTACCGCAGCAGCAGCGCATTTTGCTGCCACCTGCTTCACTCAGGTCCCCCTGCAGTAACAGCTCCCACTTGCCTCTGGCCTGGCCTTTGTTGGCAGACCCTAAGCAGATGGCACCTTTTGGCAATCCTTAAGTTCATGCACACTGATCCTCCTTTGCTGCTGCATCTATGTACCCCAGGGACCCATGACCTTGGCAGGCACAGCCACACAGAGCTCCAGGCAGAGTGGGGAACTGGCCCCACACATCCCAACAGGTAATGATCACTAGACAGTCCTTTGTCGCCAACAGCACAGTTCTTGGAAAGCCTGGCCCTCTGTTCATACATACCTGAAGAAGAAAAAAGCCACCTCCCACTGCTGTCGCTGCCAGCTTTCCGACTTTCTGGAAGATGAATCCAGTACACCTACAAATCAAAGAGGATCCAGTCAGGAGAATGAGATACCAAACACACGCTCCTCAGCATGCTTCCCACAGGCAAGGCTGCCTTTGGCAGCAGTTATCCAAGACTCAGAGACAGCCTGATGAACAGCAGAAGAAACCCATGTGGCAAGCAGAGAGAAAGAGAAAGGATTTGCACCCAGCCAAAAGTGCCTTTTTTTTTTCTTTTTTNCATCTCTGAAGGGAAATTAGGCAGCACATCTGCAGCTGCTCCATGATAGAGAGAGCATGGGGAGCAGATCACAAGGCAAGCTTCTTTGTTGGACAAACAACTGCTTACTCTTCCTTTTCATTTCTCAGAAGAGAAAAATGATGAAACAAGCAGACAGCAGTGGTCTAAAGCTATACTGGTCTCCAAACTGAGTTACATGCTGTCAACACGAAAGACATCACTGCAGCCACCAAAACTCAAACAAGTGCCACCTCATTGCTCAGTCATGCAGCAAAGTGCTGCATCACCCAAAGCAGACTTGACTTCGACCAGTTTCCTTATCAACATTGCAAAACAACACAGGAACCTGCTTTTACCCATTTCTGAATACATACACTTAGTGAAGATACAAGAGAGAGGTGGCCAGCTCATATTTTATCAGAAAATTAAGATCTATCATACACTTTTAAATAGTTACCCCTGTGCCAGACGAAGATGACAGGCACAGCAAGCAGCAAAGCAGTGTGATTACATCAAGTTTTCAACTCAAACTATGCTGCTGTGGGAATGAAGTTGCAAATAGAGCCACAAGCCACCCCAGCACTTGCTACAAGCAACATGAAACCCAGGAACCATGCCCACAGGCGCAATATGCCAGCACCACAGGAGGTTTTTGTGCAGATGCTTGAAGCACATTCATCTCCAGGGAAGAAGGTATCCTTGTTCCAAGAGGCTCGTATTTGCCTGTCCTAAATTCAGCACCACTGCTTTATGCCCGACATTAAAGAGAATTATCTCACCTCAAAAAGTAAGGCCTGATGCCATTTTCTTCCCTAGGAGATAATCTCATTTCCTCAGCTCCAAGTTAGAGACCACTTTTAAAACCTTTCATGGTTCAGTAGAGCATGCCAGGGCACAGTGGGCTGAGCAAGCTGGATACCTGACTTCTTTGAAGGACTGCCAAACAACCACCCTGCACCTGACAGTGCATTCCCAAAAGCCCAGCAGCATTCTGGCTGCCATGAGCAGCAATGGTGACCCCAGCACATCTTACCATCCTGTGACCCCTCCAATCACCAGTTGCGTGGCCACATTGTATTTCTCAGCACTCGACCCCGAGCTGGAGGCGAAGACCTTGCGCCACCAGGGACGGTTCTTGGTGTACTCTGCCAGGTCCAGCACATTGAACGAGTCCTCCTTCACACCTGCAGGCACCTGGACAGGCTCAGTGCCAGGACTGCTGCCCCACAGCCCCCTACCAGCTCCTCAGGGCCACCCGAGAGACATGGGACCTCCACCCAGTTAAATAACCCACGAGGCCTGGCACTTTCCCTGTGCCTTCGGGAACCTCCACGCCCCACACCCTCCCCCAAGGGCCTCAGACAAGCCTCTGGATCCCTAAGACCCCGTCCCTGGGACTCCTCACCCCACTCGGTGCTCATGCAGGTCATGGCCCTGAGAAAGGGGCGCCGGCTGAGGAGCCCTGTCCCGGGACCCGCCCTCAGAGTGTCCTGCGGCCCTCTGGTTCAGGCCCTCAGGCAGTGCAATGCCCCGGTACTGGCCGCCGCGCGGTGCCAACGAAAACGGTGCCGCGGAGAGCACGGACCCTACTCCCCACCAGGGGTGCCGAGCTGGGGAAGCCAAGGACCCTGCCGCCGCGCCGCGCCGCGCCGCACCAGCCCACCTCCGCCTGGCACCGCCATGGCGCCGCTGGGCTCCACTCGCCGCCGCCGCCAGCGGAACACCGCGGGCACGTGACCACAGGGCGCAAGCGCGGGGCCCCTCCTCACGTGATCTCGCCGCGCCACGCCCCACAACGTCAGAGAGAGACCGCTTTGGGAGCGGGCTGGGCACACAGCAGTGGTGCGCGTGCGAGGAGCCCGGGCACGTGCGTGGGTGTGGACCAGCCGTGGGCATGTGTGTGGGCACTCGTTGCCTCGATTGTGCACCCAGTAGTGTCTTAAAAGCTTCTTATAGCCCCTGGTGGTTTGCTTCCTCTGACATGGGAGGCTCTTGCTCGACTGTAAGCTGTCACTTGGCAGAAACAGCATCTTCTGCCATTTGCTTAAAGCAAACACAACCTTCCCGGGCAGCTAGCTCAGCACCCTGCCATGCGGGCCGGGACTTCTTTTCCTGTGTTGGGCCACACAGAGCAGGGCAGGTGTGTGGTGGAGCTGGGGACTTAGGGCTGTTGGAAGCAGCATGGAGGGCTTGCTGCGCCTGGTCCAGCACACACAACCACCTCTGCCCTGATGTGCTCCTGCCTGCCCCTGAGCCACTTTGGGCAGCGCAGGCATGCTACCTGGAAGGAACACATTTTACCAGCTCCCCTGAAACAATGATCCCTCCAATTCCTGAGACGTTACTCACTTGAACTCCTGCAGAACAAAAGCCACCTACTTCCTGCCTGTGGATGTGGCTGCCCAGGGAGTAGCAAAGCCAGAAAACCTGAGACGCAACAGGCAAAAAAGAAGAGATCCTCCTGGAGAGGTTGTAAGTGAAGGAGGAGTGGGCTTGACCCTCCTGTGGGGTTAACGGAAACCACTGCATGAGTGGGAGCCAGGAGTGCAGGCAGCATCATGTGTGTTTCCTGTGCTGCCCTGATTAGGAGGAACTGGCTGGAGCAATATGTGTGCACCCAAACCAAAGTGGCGAGACAGCACTTCCCTGAGGACTGAGATGTGATGTCTTGCACACAGTTGTCCCATGGGTGCTGGTGGCTTCTGCCCACAGCTAGTTTGAGCGTTGCGACTCGGCCATCTGAGGTGACAAGGGCCAGGCAAGGCACAGCTGGAGGGATGGATGCCACAGGGCTGCAGGAAGACAGAAGCCAGATGTCCAGCACCATGTCCAGCCCTTGAGTGCCAGGGAGCCTGTAGACGGGATGCTCCAAAGGACTTTTGCTCTTGTAACCATATGGAGAAGGAGACTGCACTCCACAAGAGTTTACTCTCTCTGGCAACTAGAAAACTCCTGCATTTGCCCTTCTGGACAGCCAAAGCCTCATGGCATTGCTTAGGACCAGGGCTCCCCTCTGCCCCCACCAAGCTCCCAGAGAGCCCCAGTCATCCCATTCCCAAGCAGATCAGATGGCAGCTCCTGCAGGTGCAGTGTGGTCACCCTTTGGTGACCCAGTAATCAGATATAGCTGTTAGCAACACTGTCGGACAGATCCTACACCGACTACTGAGCAGCCAAGAGCACCATGTCTCTGCTGTATCTCCGCCTCGGTTCTAAGCAGGGCTGGCAGTGAGCAGAGCATTTTCCCCTGGGAAAAGATGTGGTGGCTGGGGAGGGGATGGCTGATGGGGATGAATGGCTGGGGGCAAGTGAGTCCCTGGTGGCAGTTTCATCTCCAAAGTCCCATCTGAACACCAATGTCAAGTGGCACTGGGGTTTCCTGCTTGTCCGGTACATGGTGGGCTCCCATCCTTTTGTAGCATGTGTCCTTGGTTTTGCTTCCCTACCCTGGGCTTCCCCCTGTGCCCTGGGGCCTAGCAGGGTTCCTCTTGTGCCTCCTCCCTGGTGCCCACTGGGGAGGTCTCCTACAGACGTGGTCCTAGGGCACCTGCTGGTCTGAGCATCTGCAGTATCGCCCCATCTTTCCTGATGCATGTGCACCATCGCCCAGGGAAAGTGCTCAGCTTCTTCTCGCAGCAGGGAAAGAGCTGATCTGACAGTGGGGCTGGAGGGGCTGCAGGGCTGGGGTCAGGCCCAGCTTAGTGCTGAGGGTGGCACAGGGGCTGGTGGGCGTAGCAGCAGAGCCCAGCACTAGAACCTCAGCGTCCCGCAGCCACTGGGGCTCCCTGCAAGGTGCCTTCCTGGCAAGCAGCCCTGTTCAGTGCAGGAGACAAAGGCATGAAAAACCTTTCCCCATATCAAAGGCTTCCCCTCCCTCCCAGCACTACCACTGCCTCTCAGCCTGCACGGGCAGGCTGAGCCAGAGCTTGCCAGCCCACGCAGGCTTCCAGCCTGCACTCCTGGTCATGGTCAGGGCAAACAGTACCAGGCAATAACGTGGTCAGCAAAACTGTGTCCTCCCGTGAGTCCCCACTTGCAGAGCCCCCCAAAATGCTCTGTGAACAGACACACAATGCCCCTTTGGGCGCCTCAGCAAGGCACCGTACCTGGCCATCTTCACCAGATGCCAGAGTCCCCCGTCGATAGGAAACAAGTCCCTGGTGTGTGAGGACCTGGAGGGCTGCAGTCCTCAGCTCCCAAGCTGTTACTCCAGTGGCTCAGTGTGACATGGCCCCATTGCTGCTGGCCTCATGGCCCCAGCCGCGCAGCGCTCTGCCGAGGCCACCACCATGTCGCTGCTTTTAGTACAGTGAGAAGCAACGTTTGAATTCCCCTTCCCCAGCTGGCACATCCGTGGTGGTGTCATGCAGCCACACACGGACAGCCCCAGCTTGGTGGCTGGCCAGAGGCATGCTGCAGCTTGCAGAAAGGAAATTTGCAGCTCAGCCCCATCAAAGCAAGAGCAAAGGGATTTTCAGAGGGGCTTCTGTGCTGCTGTATCTCTCTTTCTCTTTTCTCATTTTCTGGAAATGAAACAAACTTGAGCTGCAGCACTTTGTGCAACTTGGTGTCTATGGGTTGGGGCAACAGCCCTTCTCCTTCACTCCCCCCCAATTGCCATGGTGACTTTTCAACACAGGCCAGCCTTCCCTCACCCTCCCCCACTTCCATGCCGCAAAGAAAGGGACTTTCTGCTCCCTCTTGCCAGCAGTTGGGATTTCTGCCAGCCAGGTTTACAGAGCAGGAGGGCAGGATAGGCAGCCTGGTGCCAGGCACAGCGTGTGCTGCGAGTGGCAGTGGCCACCTCTTGAGCCTTCCCTCCTGCTGAGAAGCACTGATTTTGGACAGTGAATGGACACAGCCAGCCTGGAGCACAGCAAATAATACTGAGTGGCTGCTCAGTTGATACGGGCACTCTCTGACTTGCAGGTGACTGTGGGCAAGTCCTGCTGCTCCCTGCAATAGTTTCTCCAGCTGTAAAAGGTGAATAGCAATACCTGGATGTGCCATAATCTCCTCTTTCAACTCTTGCCTATTTTCTGCCCCTTTGGCCAGGATCCTGGTTCATCTTCCCTGACAATCCCTCCATCTCATGAGTCTGCACCCTCTCCTGTCTCTGCCTGGTCAGCAGGCAGCCCTTGCAGCCCCAGGGCCAGATCTTGACACATGGGGACAGCAAAGCACGGTGCAGGGACACCCGTGAATGCTAGCTGCAGCGGAATATTCAGGCTCAGGACTCTGCCCCAATGACAGGCACAGCCTGGGGCTGAGGGGCAGCTGAGTGGAGGCCTTCTTGCTACAGCTCCCTGCATCCAGTCCTCCTTTCTTCTTGTCAATGATCAAGAAAGGAGTTTCCTGGGACAGTGCTTCTCTTAAACAGCCATTCCCATGGAGTGCTGCTAAATTCCTGTTGTTAAATTTAGCCCCTTTTCTGGCTCGCCAGGAGCTCTGTTGGTGCAAGGATGCCAGGGTCGAGCAGCACTGAGCACTGAGGGGGAGGGGTAAGGCAGGACACCACCATGCCCCTTCCCTGTGGCCCCAAGCACAGCATCTGTGGATGCTTTTTGTGGGGTGCAGGGGAAGCTTTGCGGAATACAAGCAGCCCTGGGGGCTTGGGGCTTATTCCAGTAGTTTTTGCAGCAGCCAGGGTGTCTCAGGAGATGAGCTAAGTACGGTTCATGACAGACACCAAAAACCAGACACCCCTTGGGAACATGACCCACATCTCCAGGCTGACCCAGCAGTAGCAACACTGAAAGTAAGCCTCAGGGGAGAGCAACTGCTCTGAGCTTCATTTAATCAGCCATGGTAATTAGATGACTTATGAAGGATGTGCATGCCTGGAGGCAGCTCTGGTTTTACCTGGGCTGCTCTGACATTTTGAGGAGCAACCATCCTTTAGCAATAACCCTGCAAAGCCAGCAGGCTGCAGGGAGCATCCTCTGGCCAATGAGATCCCCCAAATGCTTGTCCTCCCCAGCTCCTGTAGGTGCAGCCTCTCAGGTGCCCTGTGTCAGGAGCACAGCCATTCTGCTCCCGCTGCCTGAATCATTCAGAGATGCCTCTGATGTGAGAAATGAGAAAGGAGAAATGCTCTGCTGACCTACTTACTGCAAGGAAAGTCAGGGCAGGAGAGCAAGCTTATTTTTGGGACCTCCTCCCTGTCAGCATTTCTGCTGTGGGCTAGGAAACCTCAGGGTTGGATTTGCCAGATACTATGGGGTGCTGGTGCCATCAGCCTCACTGTGCTGCTGTTCTCTCAGGTTCCTGATGTCTGTGGGTCAGCCAGTCTGGGAGCTGCACAGGGCTGCAAGCTCCTCTTTGCTCCATCATTGAAGGGGTGCAGCAGACAGGCAAGTACTGCTAGTCATTTCTCCTCCAGCCCAGAGCTTTGGTTGCAAAGGAGGGAGTATTTTCACCCAAAGACAGGTGTGGGCTTTGCTCTTAATGTGATTTATCTGTACTAGGGCCAGAATTTGTCTCTCCATCCGGGCTGATTTTGCAGCAGCCTGGGTGGAGACAAAAGCTCCAGGAGAGCTGCCTTTTTTGGCTGGTGGGTGGGTGGTTTGTTTTAATATTTTTTTCTTCCTGAGACAGTGGGTTCTGAATAAAACAGCTCCCCTAAAGCACCTCTGGTCTTGCAGAGCATGGTGGGGCTGGTTACATGGGATAAACACATCCCTACTGACTAAATCCCCACACTGGCTCCAGAGAAGTGGCTGGAAACCCCCACAGCATCCTTCACTCCAGCTGTACAAGGAGGTGGCGGAAAGGTGACAGGGATTTCCTGTGGTGTTTGGTGAAATGAGTCAGCATCCAGGTGGGCATGGCCAGTGGGCTGGGCAGGAGCAAGCCAGTAGCGTGCTCCCAGCAGCACAGGAAGGAAGTGTGGCAAGCTCACGAGGCAGGAACTTGCCAAGGGCACGTCTATGGAAGAGCAGGGATGTTCCTGCCAATGCTCAGGCTGCTGTTTCTCTGGAGCAGCTGTGCACCAAAACTGAGCCCTCCTCAGGGCAGGCAGGGTCCAGGTGGGATATGGGCAGCAGCAGGAAGTGCTCCAGCTTGGAAGTGCTGGTACAAAGGGCCATGCCTGGTCTTTCTGCCGGATCACCAGTGCCATGCAGCACAGCCAGTGTCTTGGTGTTCTCTGCCCATGTGAGTGCTGGTAAGGGTGAGTGCCCTGTGGGTGGCTGCTGCTTCTGAGATATTCTGCGTTCCCAAGAAGCTACCATGAGTCACTCGCTTTCTGACATACACACAGAAAAAGTCCCCAGCAAGATTAGACATTGCTCACTTTGTTCATTTTTATCTGCCCATTTTTACCAGCCCTGTTTCAGCTGAGAGGGTTAATTTTCTTCATTGTAGCTAGTATGGGGCTATGTTTTGGATTTGTGCTGGAAATGGTGTTGATAATATAGAGAAGTTTTTGTTATATGGACCTGTTGTTAAGCAGTGCTTACACAGAGCCAAGGCCTTTTCTGCTTCTCGTACCGCCCTGCCAGCGGGATAGCTGGGGGTGCACAAGAAGCTGGGAGGGGACACAGCCAAGACAGGTAACCCAAACTACCAAAGGGGGTATTCCATACTGTGTGATGTCATGCTCAGCATAGGAGAGGGGCTAGTCAGGGAGGGGCAACACAGCTCCAGGACATGTGGCTCAGGACGGTCCAGCTTCAGGACAGGTCTGAGTGTGCAATCTGAGTTGTACAGTTGTTGGGTGAGAAACTGCATTGTGTATTGCCAGTTTTGTATATGCTGTTAAGTACTGTTGTGGGTTTTTTCCTCTCCCTTTGCTATCCTAGTTAACTGTCCTTATCCCAACCCACGAGGTTTTGCCTTTTCCTTCCCATTCTCCTCCCCATCCCACCAGGGTGGCGGGGGGATGGTGGAGAGTGAGCAAGCAGCTGCATGGTGCTCAGCTGCCAGCAGGGACTAAACCACGACACCTGTATTGAGCTAAGAACTGCACAGTTCGGGGAAACAACCAGCGCTATCTGCATGCACATGGGTCCTTGGCTCTGGCCAAGCAGGTTTCTCAAGGACTCTAGGAGGCAACAGCCTGTCTTGACTTCCCTGTCACGTTTGCATGGGAGGACAGTGCCCTGGCACTGTCTCATGGTGAGATTTGGGGATGGGCAGATGTGCTCACGCTGTGCCTTGCTCCAGGCAGGACCAGGATGCTAATACGTCTCTGCGGCTCTCTCAAAGGCACAGCTGTCTGCTACTGCCTAGCCCAGCCCAGCCCAGCAGTGCACGGGTGATGCTGACACTTTGCAGTGGCACCTGCATGGATTTGCAGAGCCCTCAGAAGCACCAGACTGCTAATCCTGCCCCACTTACTGGGGCCACGTGTGCTCTTGGTGGGGCATGTGGGCTCTGGCTTAGCAGGCTATGCCAGGGGAGAGCTGGGCTCCCTGTGGATGCCCAGCTGTCCTTGGAATGCTTTGCTCTGCACTGGTTCTCACATACCTGCACAAAGCTATCCACTGCATGCAGCAAGCACCAGGATCTGGGACCCCTCTCCAAATTATTTCCAAGTGTCCTCCAGTTTCACACCTGGATTCCCCTTCCCACAGCCTTGAGTATCTTGACCGCTAATGGTTAAACCCAGTAATTCAGTACCTGCCATTGTCACAATCATTAATTTCTGACCGTGTTCAGGCTCCTGCCACTGCAGCCCCCAAGGGAAGCTTTACCTGATTCCCCTCCATGATCCTTGGATGTTGTCACCCCATGGTTCCTGGAACATCCCTGCCAGGGTTAGAGGCAAGAAACCCCCATGCCACCTCATGCAGATGTCCAGCATCCAGAGCTGCAGCACACCTCCTGACAGTCAATCCCAACCTTCCTGTGTGCCCATCCCATGCTGCCACCCCCCACAACTGCTCTCTTCATGATCATGCTGTCTGCTTGGCAACGTTTTCCCCATCTGCTTGTTTCTGAAATAAACACCTTTTCCAGCCTTTCTGAGTGAGCATAGTCTCACAGCACTGGAAGATTCCCAAACAGGATGACTAGAATAAATCACGTCCATACTGCAGGGGACACCAGTGCCAGAAGCACGGTGAGGATCTCCCATGTCTCTCCTGGATGTTCAGACAACCTTTCCCTTCCAGCACTGAACAATATTCGTCGACTTCACCACACCAGGGCAGGTGGTGAAAAGCATCCAGGACATCCCCAAATGTGACACACCACTTGTTTTGCCCCAAAATACTTGCTAGAAAATGTCAGGCAGCTTCTTGGTCATCTTTCTTGCAAAGAAAAGGAACCCCAGACCAGGTGCAGAGCCAACTGCTGGTGCACAAGCTGGAGGAAATGTGTTTCTCACTGGCTTTTTGCCTCTCCAGGAACAAACTAGGTGGTGCAGGGGGAGTGCTTTCTGCCCTGGCTCCTGCTCCATCAGCCAGCCCTTGGGCGAGAGCAGGAAGGAGTGGGCAGCCTCTTGGTGGGTTGAGGTTTTACACAGGTCAAGGGGAAGTCCCCCTGGGTGCTCCTTGCTGCTGCTGCAGGAGTCCCATCCAGACACAGCTGCCTGGGATGGTTTTTCCTCTCAGGGCCAGGGCTGCCGTAAGGAGAGGGGGTGTCCCCAGCAAAGTGGCAAGAACTGGCCCCTCTCTGAGGGAGGGGGGACAGAGAGCCATCACTGACCCCACAGACATGGGGTGCCCCCCACACACATGGGGTGTACCCCACAGACATGAGGGGCTGGGATGCTCGAGGTCCTTCCCAGGCTATACTGGGCTACATGGGGTAGTGGGACATCAGGAAATGTGTTCCCATGTCCACTGGGATTGTCCCTACCTGGGAGGCTCAACTCCTATCACCCATTCCATCCTCTACCAGTCTTATCTGCCCTATGCTAAGGATTCGTGTCCGGGATCCCAAAACACCCATCCCTCCACAATCTCCACCACCTCCCTCTGTCACATGGATGCTTCTGCACACACTGAGATTGTCACCAAAGGGGTAACTGTGATTTATGGGACATTTCCCCACCTTGCTCACCCAGTGGATGCCAGGACCATGCAGAGTATTCCTCCTCATCTTCCTGCCATGTGAACCAAGGGATAACCACGTGCCAGAGTGTGTGCATGAGCACATAGGTATGCATTTGGGGGTGGGGAATTTCCTGGGCTTTTAAAAAGAGATACTGAAAAATTGTGAGTTTAAAATGAAAGAAATTTGCAAAAACGTTTCAGTGCATCTTCTCTGAGCTGTTGTGCAGGACCCTGGGAGAAGAGGAGAAGGGTGAGGAGCAGCTGGCAGGAGGGCGACTCCAGGGATCACTCCAATCCTCTCCCTCCCATGTGACTCAAACAGAGGTTTTGTGGCTAAATCATCGCTTCTTGGGGTGCAGGCACCAGAGGGACAGGGATACACTCCACATATGTACATGTATATGTGCATCCCTGGCTATTTCCTCACCTTCAGCCCTGCCTCTGCAGATGCAAAGTGCCCTGCATGCTCCCAGCGCTGGGAGGCACAGGCAGCTTCTCCTGCTTCCTAGCAATAAGCCATCTGTATTCTGAAGGCAAATTTTCCGTAAATGCACATTTCCTCAAGCTATGTGGGCTAGCTGGTACAGAAGGCAGCTGATAGCTCCCTGGGGGGCTCCAGCCTCAGGTACAAGCCCAGACTGACCTGGCAGGGTAAATAAAGGCTCCTGTAGCCTGGGCAGCAGCAGGGCACTGGCCTGCAACCCGCTCTCCTCCTTCCTTTCTGCAGTGAGAGGGAAGGTGGGACCAGACAGAGACCGCACCTAAATTCCCCTTCCTCTGCAACCCTCCCTTTCCTCACCTCACTCTCGGACACGGGCCAGGACACTGAGCCAGCTGGGTCCTGCAGCAGAGCTTACTGCTGCACTTGCCCTCCCTTTCCTTTTGTTTTTTCCTCTCCTCCTGTCACTGCCACTCCAGAGGAAGAGAGGGAGAGTCCATTGCTTGCACGGTCCTCTTTGCACTAACCAGCTCAAGCGATTCCTTTCCTGATATCTTTGAGGAACTCTCTGGTGCTCTGACTGAGCCTGTGGGTGCTGGCTTTAAATCATCATATCCTGTGGATTACAACAGCTGGATGAGAAGATAAAGGCTTTTCTCTCCTCTTTCATTTCTCATTCCTTCCTTTTTACTTTTCCTCCTGAATCCAGAGCTGTTCCCAGCTGGCAGGCACAATGCTGGTGGGAGCCCTGCATGGCCTCCTGCTCCTCTGCCTAGTTGAGGAGAGCATCAGCAAAGTCAGAAGATACTACATCGGTGCAGTGGAAACCACCTGGGACTACATGCACAGTGACCTGCTCTCCGTGCTGCAAGCACCTGCAGGGTAAAGCTCTTTCTATTGCAATTCCAGCAACCACCTATGGCTGTTCTCCCACCCTGGCACGAACAGCTTGGGTCCAGGCGGGCAGGTGCATGGGGGCAACTTGGCAGAGTGGGTGCACTGAGCTGCTGGTACAGCTGGGAATGGGTGTTTCTGTGCAATGGGGAGGCACTAAGTTCAGCCTGTGATCATGCACAGGTGAATAAATCTGCAGAGAGAGACGCAGACCTACTCTGCACTACTGCTCTGCACTGCTTTATCTTAATGCTGTTTGCCGTGATGCTTTAAAGTCTGTGCCCGGAGCCAAAAGCTGGTTCTCCAGCCTGGGTTTTCTCTTCTGCTCTGCATCCTGAGAGCTTTGGGGAGATGTGACAGGAGATAGGGTCCTGTGTCTCCCTGCCTGGGGGATGCAGAGGGAAATTGGCTGTGTCCCCCTGACAGAACTCAGAGCAACAAAGGCTCTCCACTTGGTCTGCCCCTGGTAAAACCCAGCCTTAGTTATTTATATCTTTGTGTACATTACATTGCTAGGGCTGAATTTTTTCCTTTAGGGAATGAAAATAATTTTTAATGTTTGGGCAAAAAATGGTGTTTGTACACAGTGACAAGAGGGAGGGCGTGGTGGTTTTGTCCAAAGTCTTTGGAGCAGGAAAGAAAAGTGGCAGTTGCATTGCTCAGGCATCAGGATGGTGTTGTCTGGAGACACAGCTGGCTTGGACATACATGGCTGTGAATGAGTTGTTCTGAGCTCAGCATGGGAAAGCAGAGCTGGACAACTACATCCCCTGCAGATCAAGCCGTACCCCTTCCCTCTGCTTCACTGCCACATCCCCTTCCCCAGGCTCTGTGCTGAGACAGTGTCAGCCCATGGCCCCATCTCAGACCCACACTGGCTTGAGCAGTGAGGATCTGTCAGGCACTGGAAACCAGGCTCCGGTGATGAGCCAGGTCAGCCTGGCTAACTGCCATAATCGCTGTATCAGAGTTACATTGGGGTTTTTGCCCCCTTTGGTTACTTCAGTAGGAAAATTGCATCCAGCACTTCCTGTTTTACTAATGCCCCCACTGCCCCGCTTTTACTAACTTTGCACTCAGATCTATTAGGCTACAATGGAGGTAAGGTCACTCACACCGTTATTTTTGGCACTGGCTTTAATGACATGCTCGCACACTGTTTCTGACCTGGGAGTGATTCAGGGACCTGACTCTGCCCAGGGGATGAGCGGGGCCCTTGTCCTTCTCTAAAACGAGGAAAGATAACTTTGGCTTTTTCAGAGGGACTTGGTGGTGTGCTCCACCCTGGAGAGGCACCTAGGCAGTGCAGCTCCCAGAGGAGCTGTGATGGGAACCAGGGCTTGCTCAGTCTAGCTGTCCCCAGCTGGACGACGGTGCCTTTTCCCTGGCCTGCAGCCTCAGCCCGGTTTCCCCTGTGTGGGGAGGATATCAGAGAACAAACCAGACTGGGGAGAACAGCCATGCAGGAGTGAGCCAGGAGAACGTGGGAGGATCAGAGCTGCCACTGGAGCTGGGGTGCCTCTGAGCTGTGCGTGGGGTGTCTTCTGCTCCACCTATTCTCCCTTGTGGTACCAGCGTCTCATGGCAGTCCCCAAGGGTGCACCTCCAGGCAGGACCTCCAAAACCCCTGTATGTATCCAATGGTTTCTCTGTCATTTTTGTGAAAAGCTCTGCCAAATGAATGGACTATGGCACACCAGGCTGGAGCTGCTTACACCTTCCCCATGATTTCAGTTTCTCTTCCTCCCAAACACAACCCTACGAGCAGTGTCAGAGCCAGGACCAGCATGTCTTGCAACCACCCCAGGGATCTCAGCTCTGGCTCTGAGCTGGCGGCCACATAGCAGCAGCCTGTGTTTGAGTTCTTTGGCAGCACAGAGTGTTTACCTTGGCTGTCTCCTGGCTCCAAGAGATGAACAGATAGTGCCGCTAACAATGCTGATTGAAGGCGCCAGGAACTTATCTCCCTGCCTTGGCTTCAGCCGCCCTTGGGATAGGAAGTCCACAGGGACCCCAAGTGCAGAGAACCAGCCAGAAGCACATGGATCAGACATCCCTGTGCCAAACTCTGCCTACTCATCTCCTGCAAAGGTTGTCAGGGTCTGCCGTGCCAGCTGGGACACAGTGCTGAGCCCTGGTATCACCAAGTCTCCTCCCAGCCATGTCCCCCATACCAGCAAAATCCCCCTGGCTCCAGAGAATTTCTGCCTTGTTTACCACACAATTAGAAGGACCAGACCCTCATATCTCATGGCTGTATTTTCAAAGCTGGGCTTTCTGCAAGTTAGAGATTAAGGCACAGCTTCATGACAGTGGATAGCCCAGTGCCAGTGACCCTGCTGCACTGTCACCTCCCAGCATGGGGTCACCCTGGAGAGCAAAGCTTGGTCCAACCCCTACTGCCATCAAGCCAGGAATGATAACAGCTCGTGGGCAAAGTCAGCTGAATGCAGTGGCTCTGCTCAGTGGGGCCGTGTCTGATGGGGCCTTCCTGGCAGCCTGAACATGGGGTTATAGCCATGGTGTGAAAGGCAGGAGCTGGGCACGCATGGGGTTTTCATGGGCGCTTGTTCTGCTTTGCCCCCAGGGAGGGTGAACCCTGCTCTCCCCACAGCATCCTCTGGCTGCAGATGGCTTCCAGCCAATGGCATAGGGGCAAGTGTGCATCTGAATCTGAGTCACTCTGGCTCCTTCCTTTTCCTCTTGAGGAAGAGTTGCAAAGGGAACTGCTGCTTGAATGAAGGCCTAGTCAGAGGGGGGAGAGCAATCCTCCCTGCTTCTTTAGAGGGAACAAAATATCACCTGGCTTTTGCTCCAAACAAAACAAGGCTGGAAGCTGTCTGGTTACTGGAAATGGTCTCAGTCCTGGGGCTGATAAGCCAGCCTCTAAAATCCCTGGAGATATTCATGGCTTTGTTATCCTGATAAATGTGCTGGATTCCTTCTGGAAAATGAATTTGTTAAGCTGCTTACAGATAGAAGGTGGCCAGTGGAGGTAAGTGGGGTGTGAAATAGGTTCAAGGCTCCTTTATTCTCCTGCTGCAAGTAGTTTTTTAGGGGCTGGCTGTAAATCCCAGTTTGGTCAGAAAAGAAATGAATGTGGGGACGTTGCTTGGAGCGCAGAGCAAACTGCTATGACCTACCATGCAGCCCAACACAGTCTCTTTCCTGGCAGGAGCTGGGGAGAATGCTTGAGGTTATATGCAATGTGATGCGTCTGCCATACCTGAAGGTGCTGGGGGTGGGGGGTGCTACCATGGCACTGCTATCACAGCACTTCAGGGTCTCTACTGGTGAGGAACCACAAAGCCAGGCAAGGCACAAGGCATGAGGCACAAGGCTGGCAGCAATACCTGTGGCTGTGCCCACTCCTGGGTGCAGCTGAGTACAGCACTGTGCCTCCTGCCTTTGAGGCCTTCTTCCATCATGACCAACACCGTGACATTAATCACTGCAACATTGTCATCCATTAGCTGAGAAAAACGTTGCCAAACACACCTGGGGTTATCAGGAAACCCAGAGCACACGACAGGGTGAGCAATCCCTGGGACCAGCATGGCACAGGCAAACTGGTGGGGAGGGGAGGAGGAGGATGGCTGCTGCCTGTCTCTGGACAGGGTTGCGCAATCAGCCTTGGTTTTTCCTTCCTTCTGCAGTGTGTCGGGGCACCCAGGCCCACAGCCCTTCATGTCTGGTGTCCCTCCCTGGTACAGGAAGGCTGTGTTTGTGGAGTACCCTGATGCCTTGTTCACACAGCCCAAGCCCAAGCCAGCATGGATGGGTAAGAAGCACCCACAGCACGGTGAGCCCTAGCTTTCCTCAAGCCAAATGCATCCTGAGTAGAGTGCTGGCAGTTCCTCTGCCAGGAATGGGAAAATACCTGGTTATAGTCCCAGTATGGCAGAGCTGCTGGAGATGCAGGAAGCTTTACTGGTGCCGGAGCAGTTGATGCTGCCATGCTATGTGAGGGACAACTGCTAATTGTGCAGGTGGAAAGCCCAGAGCCTTTGGGCCCCATGCCTGAGTGTGAGCTGCCTGACCCCAGCTGTCTGACCCTGTTGTCTCTCCCCACTTCAGGTCTCCTGGGCCCCACCATCCGAGCAGAAGTCTATGACACGGTGGTCATCATGTTTAAAAACCTGGCTTCCCGTCCATACAACCTCCACGCCATTGGGGTGTCCTACTGGAAGGCATCGGAGGGTGAGTCGGGCAATAGCCAGGCACTGCAAGCCCTTTCACAGCACCTCCCCCTCTACTTCCTGCTTGCCAGGTCCCTCCCTGACCTTGCTATTCATGTCCCTCTACATGGCAGTCACAGAGATAGCTTAAGCGTGGGGAAACAACAAGGCCATGCCCATCCCAGAAATGAGCTGAGCTGAGCCAACAGCCCAGAGCAAACATGTATCAATTAATAGAGGTAATACATAGCTTAAACCTGAGGTTGGATGCTTAGGGCCAGGAAGACTGTGCCCTCCAGTGTCAGGGCAGGTGGTGGGTTCACAGCCCAACAAGACTCCCCAGCACAGCTCTGCTCACTGCCTGGAGACCAGCTATGGCCAGTGGGAGTCAGGCTGGCCCCAGAGGCTGGGGTGGAGAGAGGCTGTGCTCTGGGTTCAGGGAAGAGGTATTTCTGTAGCCACAATGTGTTGGGGATGAACTTTGAGTGACATCTGGCTGTTCCTTTGGCTTTAGGTGCAGGGTATGAGGATGAGACCAGCCAGCCAGAGAAGGAGGGTGACAGGGTGGATCCAGGGAAGACACACACATACGTCTGGGAAATTCATCAAAACCAGGGCCCAACAGATGGTGACTCAGTATGCCTGACCCACTCCTACTCCTCTAACACTGACAGCGTGAAGGACATCAACTCCGGTTTGATTGGAGCCCTGCTTGTGTGCCGACCTGGTAAGGGCAGCACAGGATGGGGACAGGTCACATAGTAAACTGAAAAGCAGAAAGATCAAAAATGCCTTCCAGAGGCTGAACATAGCAGTGGAGTCAGTAAGCTGTGGTCAACAATAGCACTTTTGGAGTTTGTCCCTTTCCTCAAGAAGTCCCTTCCCAGCGCAGGAACCAAACACACTTTGAATTTCCCTGCTGGAAAGAAATCAGTTGCTTCTTTCCTTTGCAAGATTGCAGACCATTTGATGAAATCTTCTGCTTTGTATCTGAACCTTGTCTATCAATAAGGTGAATTGCCATGGAGGCATAAATGTTTGTCTTTCCTCCAGAGCTTCACCAAACTGTGATCATTCAGTATCAGCCTTGCTTTGTCAAACAAAGTTTTGTCAGAAGAACTAGAGGGAAGTTTGTATCAGCAAGGCTTAAGGATCAGGCAGGAGAGAGGTAGGGCACCTGGGGCACTGCCTGGCCCACAGTACCTGTGCCTGTTCTCCTTCGTTCCATAAACATGGACATGATGAAATCCTCACTGTTAATACTTGCTGAGTGCAAGGCACCAAGAAGTGTACCTGAGGTGGGATTGGTCATCCCTGGTTGAGCCATCTGGAGGTAGTTGTCCAGAGCCCTCTGTAGTCACTGGAGAGGAAGAGGCGTGAGTCATTTCCCAGGGCACTGTGTCTGCAGGCTCCAGTGACTCACCAGGAGCAGGTTCTCCACTGATGAAGTGAAGTCTAGACAAGGAACACAGATGATGGTGCTGATGAGGGGACCAGGTAAAATGGAGTCTTCCAGGTGACTAAGTGTATCCTGAGAGCCTGTGAGAGCAAGGCAGCACAAAATGACCTTTTGATGCCTTCTGGGGTCAGCTGCCTCTCAACCATGAGCTTTTTGGGGACTGCAAGGCTAGAAACAGGGCTGTACCAGCTGCGAGACATGACAAAAGCAATCCACAGCCTCACCTTCATTTACCTTCCCTTGGAGGGCAGAAAGGGAATTCCCTGGGGAGAGGGGCATGGTGCTTGCTGACTTGTGAAGACATCCATTGCATCTTGCAGGGACCCTGGTGAGCGATGGGAACGAGGATGCAGAGCAAGAGTTTGTGATGCTCTTCGCAGTGTTTGATGAAGGTAACTACCTTTAGTGTCAGACCCTAAATTCATCCTAGTCTGGGGCGCATGCTTTGGTTGTTGTGTGAGAGCAATTGCTCAGCTCCCATACTGCCTCACAAGGGTTTAAGCCTTACACAGCCCCTGGTCCTGGTTTTCAGCTAGGATAGAGTTAACAAGAGGCTGGGACAGGACACAGCCTGGATAGGTGACTCAAAGTAGCCAAAGTGGTATTCCATACCATATGATGTCACGATGAGCATATAAAGGGAGCTGGCCAGGGAGGAATGGCTTGGGGACTGTCTAGGCATCTGGTCGGAGGGGAGAAAATTGCATTGTGTATCACCCACTTCATATATTTGATTACAAGTACTTTTGTTGTTATTTCCCTCTTCCTTTGCTGTCCTAGGAAACTGTCCTTATCCCAATCCATGAATTTTACCTTTGTCTTCTGATTCTCCTCCCCATCCCACCACTGTGTGAGTGGGAGATGTTTAGCTGCCAGCTGGGGCTAAACCACAACAGTCCTTTTTGGTGCCCAACATGGGGCTCGAAGTTTTGAGATAACGACAGATCTGACCAGACCATGTTAAAACAAAGTTGTTACAAGTATTTAGAATATTATTTAAACAGTTGCTGGTCACAATGGTGGTTTTTTTGTTCACATGGGTGTTGTATGTAAATCCTTACTTGCTCTATGTATGCCATGTGGCGCTGTTTATCACCTCTAGGAGAGGGGTCAGGATTCTCATTTTGCTGTACTGTGTAATATCGATTTATGATAACATGAATGCTCATGAGGTTAATCTTGTATTTGTATGTGACATTGCTGTCATGTCCGTACCTCGGACGACATCTCTTGGAATTGATTATTAATCACACCCAATCTATGGGGAAGACGGGGGGGGGGATACTTTCTCCTGCAGCAGGAGACAGGTTACAGCAGCTTTTGAGAATTTTGAATACTCTTGGGATGTTCAAGCCAGCATGCTCCTATTGCTGTGTCTTCTGAATGCATTTCAAGTCCTGTTTAGGGTTACAAAAAATTGTTTTAAGAATAGCACCCAGAGATCTGCCCTGAGGCTGGATAGTTGTGGGTGGCATGGCATGTGGGAGAATATGAGCCAGTATCTAGAGAACTTCTCACTTCCAGTGGTTTGGAACCTCACTCCTGAACAACTGCAGGACCCTGATAAAGTGATAGAATGTTTGAAAGAAAAATGCTGTGGTTATTCCAAAGAGGCACAACTCACCACACTGTGCTGGGCGCTGGCCAGTAGCTACCAAACGCTGCTTGATAGTAGGCAGCATCCTCAGAGGGAAGAGAGGGAAAACAGAGTGACAGGAGCTGAGGCTTCCCCAACTCCGGCAACAGGTACTGTGGCTACTTTAACCCTGGCAACGGGCACTGACACTACTTCAATTGCTATATGCTGTATCAATGGTATTACAGTAAGAATCACCCAAATTAATGATAAACTTTGATGAAACTTAGCAAAGTGCAGCAATGATGGAACTAGAACTGACTTCAGCAGCCAGTGCCCAGCAACTTCCTTGCAACTGACATCTTCAACCTGCAGACCATGGGCATGGGCCATGCCAGATACACCAGCTATGACCTCCAGATGCAGCGTGCAACAATCCAACACCACAACAGCACACACCATCTCTCCTGCCCTGAAAGACTTTAGAAAGACAGATGGTGCCCAAAGTCATGGACTAAATAAACTAAATGGACATTTTAGAGGGATGGCCCATAGACTAGGGGAATATCTGTGTGTGTGGGTATATATATGTATATATACACACATATATATACATACATATTAAATACAGGAAAAGTGGTGAATAATTAGACAATGTAGGATCTGGGCAGGATGTAGATGGTATAGAAGAAGGGGTGGATAATGTCCTGGGTTTCGGCTAGGATAGAGTTAATTTTCACAAGAAGCTTGGAGGGGATACAGCCAGGACACCCCTCACCCCCCTAATGTGCTCCTTTTTCTGTGCCCCAGGTGCAGGGAGTTTGCAGTGCCCCCAGCTCTTCCATCCCATACCCTAGCCTTGTTCCCATCACACAGGCTAAATATGCTGAGGAGTAATGCCCTGTCACATGCAATGGTCACCACCACACTCATGCAGAGCCATGGCCAGGTCTGCTGTGGATTTCCAACAGGCACTGCACATCTGACCTCCTTGGATATTGGTGTTTCACCCCAGTGGGAAGGTTTCATTTTCTTTGAAATGCTCTCAAGTGAAAGCTGACTGCATCCTCCACTCCCCACAGGGAAAAGCTGGTACTCTGAGCCTGGCTCCCTTGCAGCATCTCAGCCCCTGCCTCACAACAGGACTGAGCTGCACACCATCAACGGCTACATCAATGGTTCACTGCCTGGTGAGTACCTGTGTGCATGGGAGGTGCTAGGAAAAGGAGTGTGGCCAAGTCTGTAAACTAAAGATAGCTTGTGTAAGAATGTGAGAAGGTACATCAAGAGGAGTTTACAGGTGATGGATCTGTTAGGCTGTGTTCACCCCAGAGGGACTATCACATCTCAATTCCTTGATCTGCCTTGCCCATATAAAGCGGGGCAGGACTTGTTTCGTGCTGTCTGTGCTGCAAAGTGCAGCTGACGACCTCGGAGGTCTCCAGGAATAGTGCTGGTAGCAAACAGTTTCATCTCTCGTAACCATGTGAATGATGCTGAAGGTAGCATTGAGGGGAAAATTCAGCTCTCACTAGCCTGGTTGTAATGACACACCTCTGTAGGATTTGGGGAATAGAATCATAGAATCATTTAGGTTGGAAAAGACCCTTAAGACCATCAAGTCCAACCATTAACCTAGCACTGCCAAGTCCACCACTAGACCATGTCCTTAAGTGCCACGTCTACATGTCTTTTAAATATATGTAGGGATGGTGACTCAACCACTTACCTGGGCAGCCTGTTCCAATGCTTTATAACCCTTTCAGTGAAGAAATTTTTCCTAATATCCAATCTAAACCCCCCTGATGCAACTTGAGGCCATTTCCTCTTGTCCTGTCTCTTGCTACTTGGGAGAAGAGACTGATACCCACCTCGCTACAACCTCCTTTCAGGTAGTTGTAGAGAGCAACAAAGTCTCTCCTGAGCCTCCTTTTCTCCAGAAAAGCAAAAGAAAAGGCTGTTTGTGGTCTCAGTGAAGACAAAAGTTGGCATTTTCTGATATTCTTCTGGGACAAGGTCCAGAGCTGCCTGAGAGGGAAGAATCTCCAAGGCAAACTGGGAAACACTGTCCAGAGAGTAATTACCATCAGCAACCTTGATGAACCACACCCTGAAACCTCCCACCTGGGTCTGGCCATTCTCCAGTAAAAAGCAAAATTCCCCTGAGTCACTTGTCCTGGTGGATCCATGGAACTTAAGAGCTGAGTAGACCTCATGATCAGCTCCTGTGTCTGCACAGTGGGTTTCCCATCGAGAAGGTATCCACCTCCACCCAGCAACCCCCTGTCTGGCTGCAGGACCTGGCATAAGAGGTGGCAATGGGGAGCTGAAGGCCTCAGGATGGAGCCTCCACCCTGTCTCCTCCCGGGCTCTTGGGATCTGTTCCAGTCACCTATTGCACTCAGTGCCAAAAAACAGTGCTTGACGCTGTATTTGACTTTGTTTGGCTTCAGCTTCCAGGAACTTGTTCTTGTTATTTATTTCCCTGCTAGATTACAGAGCTCTTCAACCCACACTAGTTTCTCCCCAGGAAAATATTTCTATAATGCAGTCATCTCCCCTTTCCTAAGCACACTGAGCTCTTTGAGTCTCTCCGAGGAAGGAACTTTCTCCAGCCTTCAAAAAATCCTGGTGACCTTTCTCTGCCCTTTTGGGAGTATTTCAACTACTGCTGAGGATGTGCTGAAGCCATGCCCCAGATGCAATGTTTTAGTATCAGGCTTGCCAGTGTTGTGATCAGACAAGTGATTCCCCTTTCCAGTTCCCGATTCCCCTATTTATAGAGTCAAGGAGCACATCTACCTCTTTTGCCACTGCATTGCACTGTGACCTCACATCAGCATGCCTCCCAGAGCCCTTGCCAAAGTCCCCCACTCTGTAAATCTAGTGTCATCTCAGGGCCTGTTCCTCTGTTTTGCTCAGACAGTCCACGTTCACATGCAACTTCTCCAGCTTGAAACCACCATCTTGCAGGGCAGGGAACTCTACTCAGCAGATATCAGGCTCCAAGTCTGTGACACAAGAGTGGGGACAAGGGACAGACACAGTGCTGACTCTTGGATGCTTTCCTTCTCTCCTGACAGGTCTCACACTGTGCCTCAAGAAGCAGGTCCGCTGGCATGTAATCGGGTTGGGCACTGGGCCAGAAGTCCACTCCATCTTCTTCGAAGCCCACACGTTCCTGGTGAGAGGCCACCGTCTCAGCAGCCTAGAAATCTCCCCTGCCACATATCTCACAGCTGAGACCATGCCAGCAGCAGCTGGCTGGTTTAGGATGTTCTGCCAGATACTGTCCCATCAGCAAGGTAACCTTTATTCTGCAAGACCTCAGGGGAAAAGAATTTCAGGGGATGGCCTGGGATCAGAGTTCTATGCAGTGCTTGCAGCTCCAAGGCCCCTCCTGCTCCACAGTGTTACATCCAGGTGCAATCTGGCCTGTGACCAGGATGGCATAGGTTGACCCATGTGATGGGCAATTGGATGGGGACAGCAGTGGAGAGGGCATCTCCCAAGCAGAGCCTGGGGGAGTATGTGCCTGTGCTGGCATGTCAGTGTGACCCTTTCTGCCTGGCTTGTCTGAACCCAGCTGGCATGGAGGCCATTGTGAAGGTGGAGGAGTGTCTGGAGGAGCGCCTGATGAAGATGGGGAAGCTGTCAGACAAGCCAGAGGACATGGATTATCCTGAAGAAGATGAGGAAACTTATCATGTGATTCACGTGCGCTCTTTTGCCAAAGACAAGCCTGTGACCTGGACTCACTATATCGCGGCTGAGGAAATGGACTGGGACTATGCCCCTGTGAAGCCAGTGTCTCTGGACAGGTGAGAGTGGGCATGTGTGCCCATGAGACTGCTCCTTGGGGCAGCCCTGCCAGTTCTTCCCCTTTTCCTCAGAAATTTATTTTCCTTTTGCCCAACCTGGACAATGTTGTCTTTATTAAAGCTAACAACATGGCTGCAGAACAAAGATGGTTTTGTGGAGGCCATGGGAAGGCAGGACCTGGCTTCGCTCTATTTTACCAAATGCCCTGCAGAGGCATTTGTCTCTGTCACCCAGGTCTCCAGGGTCAGCCCCTTCTGAGCAGGCAGCAATGCCTGGTGACTCTTCCCACCCTCCAGCCAGGAGGCCCAGTATAGCCAGGACATGTGCAGCCCCCGAGTATGGGTTTCCCTGCCCTGTCTGGAAGGACCTGTTCTAGATGGCAGAGGCAGTTAGACCCTGCTGCTGCCCCACTTCTTGGATGGAGAGGTGATGCAAGTGCGATGTTTCAGCAGAAATACCTTAGTGAGCACTGCATGGCAATTGCACTTGTCAATACTCATGACATCCCTCTGCTGGCACAGGCTGTGTGGGCTGGGGCTGGCTGGGTAGTGAGGTCACCAGGTTCTGCCCTAGATGAGGATCCTGGCTCATGGCTGCTGGACCAAGGCATGCAGGGAAGAAATCCCCACCTGCAGTCCCTTGCAGGGTAAGACAGAGGAGGTGTCCTCTACAGGTTAGGGCTGGCCTTGCTCCTGGGAAGGAGCTGGGATGATCAAGAAAAGGCAGCTGCTCTGTTGCCTTCTGCCCACATACTGGGGCTGTTTCCTGACATGGGACAACCTGCCATGCTCTCAGCTCTTACATTCACCACTTCCCTCTAAGACAGGGCAGTGTCAGCCCAAAGCTGCTACTGTGCAACCTAGTTGAAGCTTTCTCCGTTAAAGAAGCACTGAATTATTTGAATTGTTATTCCCCAGGATGCATATTGTGATTGCAGGGATGGGTGTCCCCACTGTGCACTGGTAGTCCCTGGGCAGCTGCATAGGTCTTTGGACAATGGAGGGCCTTGCTTTGCTTCTGACAGTGTCCTGCATGTGGCCATTTGCTCTTTCACTGCCTTGCCTGCAGAAACATGACACGCCTGTTCCTGGAGGCTGGCCCTCACCGGATTGGTTCAAAGTATAAGAAAGTGATGTTTGTGGAGTATGAGGATGCAACCTTCAAGAAGCGCAAGGAGTCTGATCAACTGGACAAGGGAATTCTGGGACCTGTCATTAAGGGAGAGGTTGGAGATCAGTTTAAGGTAAAAGAGAGATTGCTTTTCACAAAGAGAGACTGGAAGGGGAAACTTCAAAGCTTGATGCTGTTCCTCCTAATAGCTCTTGCTTTGTGGCTAAGATCTGACGTAAGTCCTTGAGGTGCTCTGTCATGTTTGGTAATGTCCAAAGTTCACCAGAAAGGCAGATGTTACTGAAAGCTAAAGCTAAATACTCTCAGTGAGATCAGCAGAGAGGTACAGGATATGGCCCGGTCCCCTTGATTTGACTTCATTGCAGCCATCTTAGGAATTGTGTGAATTAACATTAATCTATGTGAATTAATCCAGCACCTTCCTCTGAGCCAGAAGTGTCCTCTCAGCCTCCACTCTTCTCTGTCTGTGTGCTCTTACCATACAGTATTGGGGATTGTTGCTTGTGTCTTCCCCAAGTGCCTCTACTGACCACTTGACTTGTTTGCTGCTAGGAGGAATGGGATGGTTTCCGGGAGCTTCACATTTCTGCTCCCTGCCTGGGGTTCCCTGTGCAGTTGTGGGTGTGGAGCTGAAGCTGGCAAAGCCCTGACAGACCTATTTAGAGAAATAAATGAAGGGCTTCATGCAGTGAAGTGGGGAGTGCTTTGAAGCTGTTGCCTGCTGTGCATACTTAGTGTGCTGGTCCTCTGAGGCCTCCTGGATTGACAGACCTCTTCTGTCTATTATGCAAGGTGAGACTAAAGACAGCAACTTGCCCTTTAATAAATCTGATACATTCATCCCCACCCTAAAATGGACACCTCCCAGAAAGATGGACACTGTAGACTGGTAGGGAAATAAACAATTGTTTCTTCTATTCTGACTCCTACTTTGTGGTCCCAGACATGTCCAGCTTCCTCCCTATTGGACACTGGCAGGTAGCTTATCCCAGAGCACTGTTTCCCAGCATTTCCCTCACTGTGAGGACACTGAGGGCAGCCTTGAGATCTCACAATGTTCAGAAAGCATTAAACATTCCTGCTGGCTGTCCTCATTTCAGATCGTGTTCAGGAACCTGGCAAGCCGACCATACAATATCTACCCTCATGGCCTCACCAGTGTAAGGCCATACCACACCATGAAGACCTCTCAAGGTAAGGCAGGCCATGACAATTTGGGACATCACTTGGCTACTGCCATTCTTCTGGGCCAGGATAGCTTCCTGCAGCCCGCGGTAAGACTGGTTGTCCAACTCATCCATCCAAGTGCCTGAGTGCAATCCTGGAGATGATGATTCTTGGTTCATGTCCCCCTTGGTGCCATGTAACCCTGTCTTTAAGGAAGACTTGGATGATGGCTGGAAAAAGGGGCATTGTCAACCAGGGAGCTGGGATCATGTTGTTCGGTCCATCCTAGAGGCCTCTACTTTCTGATGAGGCAGGAACACCCTGCCTGTGTTTGCCACTTTGCTTACAGTTCTCCCCCGCTGCCCTGCTTTAATGTGGGGGGTTCATTGTGATCTAGACTCTCTCTCTCTCTCGCAGCTTCATGGTTTTTGCTCTGAGGTTGCTGAGTTAACAGGTCCCTTTCCCAGAACTGCTTTCATCCCCTGCCAGCATGCTCCCAGGATCATGACCTTGCAAGGGCATCCCACATTCCACCAGGGCAAAATCATGCCATATCCCTCTCCTCTTTTCCTCTCTGACCTTTCTGGTGCATCACAATGATGGGAGCAATTGCAGAGGCTGGAGAAAAGCTCCTCTCCTGCAGCAGAGGTGGCAGAACTAGGATGGAAGCCACTAAGGATTTCAGCAAACTAGGTCAGCTTTGTAACCTGTTACTATCTAAATTAAGGTTTTCCTTCAGGACAGTCAAAAGGGCAAAGTGATCCATCAGCTGGCAGGACTAAAGGAGCCAAGCCACACACAGCTGGGATCCCTGTCTCTGCCCCTCTGTCAGCATTCCCCAGCCAGACATAACTCACCAGCTTTTCCAGCAATTCAACTCTGTCAAAGTGGGCAAGTTGTGGTCCTGGAGCCACAGGGATGATGCTTTTTAGGGGAGCATAAATAAAAAAGAGCTATTCCTGCCTTGACTGACAGATGAGCTTTGCAAACCATGCTCTTACAGCAGCTCAGCTGGGCCCTTGGAGCAGAGAAAGGTATTTTGCTAAGGCTATGTCAGTGCAAGTTCCTACTGAATGCTCAGAGGATTTATTTGCATTGAAATTTTCCTTCTGTTCCTTCCAGATCTCCTCCTTGCTTTACTCATGGTCTACCTGTATCTACTTAAAGATCTATCTTTTCCTGCTCTGTTTTTCTCCCATTTCAGCCCTGCCCAGCTCTTTACCTTCATCTGCAAACTCTTCTAGGCAGCCCAGACACAGCTGAGACTGGGCAAATAGTGCAAGAGTTTCAAGTGTGCAAGAGTTTCAAGAGCTTTCTAAATTAGGCATTTGCCTCTCCATCCTCACCTGGTCCAAGGGACTCCTTTTGTCCAGATCAACTTTCCATGCAAGTGCATCCTAGCAGTCAGTGTGCCATCCCAGGGTGGGTGTGGGTTTGAGTAATTTTCTATGCAACTTTTGTGGTCAGGAAACCTTTCTGAGCACTTTTTAAAAGCAGGATCACCCCTTGCAGGAGCAGCCCAAATCTAACTGATCTGCCCTTGCGCTGTGTGTTGCCAGATAAAGATGTGAAGGACATTCCTGTTGCCCCTGGCCAGTCATTCACCTACAGCTGGAGGGTCACCACTGAGGATGGGCCAACAAAGGCGGATCCTCGCTGCCTCACCCGTTTCTACTACAGCTCCATTGACCCAGTCCGAGACACGGCCTCAGGCCTGATTGGGCCCCTCCTGATCTGCTTTAAGAAGTCCATTGATCAGAGGGGAAATCAGGTGGGTCCTTCCTTTGTCACCTCAACTGCCAAGCTGAAAGGCTGGAATAACTGCATTGGATGAAATATTTGGGTAAAACCAAATTTGTTTGTCCTGTTCTCTTCAACCCTACCATCAGTCCCAATGCCCCTGCCTTCCCCATCATCTCTTGCACACTCTCTTCTCTCCAAACCTGAACTCTAACTCCTGTGAAACAGCAGTAAACTCTTCCCCATGCACCCAGGCTAAGATCTGGCAGCTACACTGGGCCCTGGGGGCACTCTGATCAGATCAGGAGTAACTGCTTCCCTCTCCACCTTCCAGATAATGTCAGACAAAACGAGGTTGGTGCTGTTTTCGGTCTTTGATGAGAACCGCAGCTGGTACCTGGAGGAGAACATCAGGCGGTTTTGCACTGACGCAACCCATGTGGATACGCAGGACCCCCAGTTTTACGCCTCCAACATGATGCATAGTGAGTGCTCAGCCAGGGGCTCCCTGGAAAGAACAGCAGACACAGGCTCATCCCTGCCCCAGGGAACAAGCAGGGAACATGCAGCACTTTGGCAGCTGTGGGAGAATCAGATCCTGACAAAATGTTTCACTCCTGCTCTCTTCCAGCTATTAACGGTTTTGTGTTTGACAACCTCCAACCAAAACTCTGCCTGCATGAAGTTGTATACTGGTATGTCCTGAGTGTTGGGGCCCAAACAGATTTCCTTTCCGTCTTCTTCTCTGGAAACACCTTCAAGCGCAACATGGTCTTTGAGGATGTGCTTACCCTTTTCCCGTTTTCTGGAGAAACGGTCTTCATGAGTTTGGAAAAGCCAGGTTAGTAACATGGGCTACTCTGTAAACCATGGGCTTGGCATCACAGCCGAGATAAGTGAGCACCTCCAGCCAGATGGCTGGTACCTGATTGCATTTTGGTAGCCCTGAGAGAGAAGAGATGCACAACCTGCTGGAACAGCAAAGTGAGAGGCAATGATAAAATCCTTCCAATGCTTAAATCAAAGAAATTAAATTACTGTGTTTTACTTCATTAATAGGGTGCATTGAGGTCACACATGCTATCAAGCCAGTAAGCTGGCTGCAGTAACGTGAGTCCCATGAATCTTGCATCTGCTCCCTTGGCTCCAGGGTCAGAGGTCAAGGGGAGCAGCACTACTGTCCTTGCTGTGGGTTCAGCCACTGGTCACAGCATCCTGTTTATCTCCACACCTTTTCAAGGACAGAAATCACATCCATGGAGAAGTCCTAGGAAGGATTTGCTTCAGAGTTTGGTTTGATTTCCCCGACTCATCATTTTTTCCTTAGCATTTGCAAAAGTGGTGCCATTAACCATTTCCTCACTCACAGAGGAAACACAGAATTTACCATGTGATTGCAAACACTGATATGATGGTCATGAGTGCTGCACCCTGAGCCAAGCTGACAGGATTTCTGGATACACCAGGAAGCTTTCTAAAACCAATCCAAACCTTGCATCCATTTGAGGTCTGAGCAAGCAGTTCAGCCTGCAGCAGATGACAGCTCTCTCCAGCATCAGAGCCTGGTTATTACACACCTCCTCACCCACTCCTGGCACCTGGAGAAGAGGCACTCGCTGAGGGGAGCAAGTGCATTGGCTGGGGATGTGAGCAAGAGGCAACCTTTTCATTTCTTTCTCCTTGAGTGCAAGAGACGTGACGACTGTGTCTGGGAGAGAGGTGTATTTAAGAACACCAGCATGTTTTTGGGGGTGGGTTACAGTGATTACTCTGCTGCTGGCAATAATCCTGAAGGCTCTGTGGGTTCTTAGTGCATTAACTGTTCTCACCAAGCTATTGTTGGGGCCTTGCGGGTGTGTGTAGCTCACTAAGCTCTGACAGGAAACACCAGCCCTGATGATGGTGCCTGCCAGGACTGGCTCTGATATTGCCAGCAACCCTGATGTCTTGTGAGTCCAGCTGTAAGATACTCTAGGGATTATGAAAACATGAAATCACTACCATCAATCAAAGGCTGCCTGAAAATATGAGTTGCCCTAGCAAGGGAGCAGCATGGGGATGGCAGCTCTTCTGATGTCCCACTGTGGTAGGCTGATGGTGTCCTCTTGTCCTTTCTTGAGATAGGCATCTGGACATTGGGGTGCCTGAATCCTGATTTCAGAGACCGAGGGATGCACGCCAAGTTCACAGTTTTGCACTGCCAGCATGAGCAATATCCTGATGGGGAAGATTATGTGGATTTCGATGAGGAGGATGGCACCTTTGACTTCCAACCCAGAGGCTTCTCTAAAAGAAAGAGATGGCACAGGACATGTGTGAATAAGCAACTGAACAATGTCACCTCTTCCAGAAATGAGACAGAGAAGCCAAGATTGTGCTTGACAGAACCCAGCCATGGGGCCCTCCTGAGCAATGGCTGGATTTCTGATCCCCCTTCCCATGGCACAACACTTTTAGGAACAATCCCACATCCACCTGATATTTCCACATCTTCTCTGCCAGAGACAAACTATAAGCCAGTGTCCTATGAATCATTCCTGGATGATGAAGAATTGTCAAAAATCATCAGACAGGAAGAAGGGTTTGGAGCTCTCACACCTGGAGAACACTTGGCAAGTGTCAGTGGAAGTGTCCATGGTACTGTGAGCTCAGAAGAAGGTCAGCAATGGCTGCACCAATCCACGCCAGCTCCAGAAGATGCTCTGGCAGGAAAGAAGATGACAAAAATCTCAGAGGTGCAGGAACCAGTAAAAAGGATAATGGTCCAGTCTGGTGGTACATTAGAGATCCTGAAAGCAGAGCCTCAAAAGACAACTATTCATGCAACAAGCTTGTGGGACTCAATTGCTTATGCTGCTAGCAAACCTCATCTTCAAGAGAACAGGATCTTATTTAATCAGAATGACCTGGAGCACAATCTGGGACTTCAAGACATGTCTTCACAGGGTGCTGAGGACAAGTTGGTAAGAGAAGCTGATAAAATATCCTTAAATCCATACAAGTCAAAGGAGACAATCAATACAAAACCGGCTTTAAGTACTGACCATAACTCTTCCTCCACACTGGACAATCCTTCTGCATCTTCAGACAAGACAAAAGACAACAGGACTTCTCATGCTGTGGTTCACAGTCAGACCAGAGAAAGCAATTATTCATCAAATGAGCTACATGCTAAGCTGGAAAAAAGACCTCATGAAGTGGTTTTGCAAGGCTTTTACGAATCTTTTGCAGGGAAAAATGTTTCTTTCTCAGACCTGGGACCCAGCAAACCTGTACAAGAAAAAATCCTCACAGATGAGAGTAACTCCTTGCCTGCAAAAAGTGGCACAGAACAAGAAGCCAGTGAACTTGCCAAAGGCACACACCTTCTAGAAACTACCATTGCACACACCAATGACCTTGAGTCTTCCAGATATATAATGATGGAAGAGAGGGATGAATTAATCTTGGAGGCAGTCTTTCAGGGTGCTACAGCCGCTAAGGAATTGCCAGAGATGGACACTCTTGCCTTTCCTGAATCAAACATCATGGCCAATGACACAAGGCAATTCCCAGATGCTTTCTTAAACAGCCCTGAGCAGTTTCTGAGACACAGAGCTCCAGCCCCAAGCATGAGTGGCCCTGACTGGAGGCCTCAACAAGCTAGGTCACTGGAGAAAAGAGGCTTGATGCATGGTCAGGGTCTTCCCAACACCAGTTGGCCTGGAAGCAGTGAGCCCTTCTCTGTGGGTAACATAGCAGAGCAGGATCTGGCCAGCGAGACCCCTGAGACAGCAGTAAATAAGAAAGCCCCAAAGATGTGTGGACCTCATTCCCCTTTTTGCAGTGCTCGCTTCAAAAAGAGGTCCCTGATATCAAGCGACACTTTGCCTGAGGTGATGGTAGCCCAGCAAAGCCTGGAAGAAAAATCAAATGTCATTGAGAGACGACTATACCTGGGCAGGGATGCTCCACAAGCTCTAATAGGAGATAGTGCTGATGAGATGCATCCTGAGGGGAGGCCAAGCATAGATGGGGGTATATGGAGCAGCAGTGACAGGGCCCAGCGCAGAAGACGCTCCTTCCCCACACGGGGAGCACTGGGAAGCAAGGTGGCAATGGCAGCAAGTAGGTCAGAGACTCAAGCTGCTGCCGTGCCTGCAGACCTGGCCCCAAACCGGGACACAGCCTCCCTGGCGGCAGCGGGACACGCTGGGGGCTTGCAGAGCCCAGCTCTGGCTAAGCTGCAGCTGGGCAGTGGTGTAGTGTGGGGGGCTCCCAGCAAGAAAACTCATGGGAGAAGCCAGAGCGAGGAGGAGACAAACTCTGTGGATCAGCTGAATCAGTTCAGTCCTCAGCCTCAGCAGCTCAAGACAAATGCCACAGAGGACTATGCGCCTGAGAGCACACCTGGGCAAAGCTCAGAAGAAATCCCTATGAAACCAGCCTCCAAAGAGAACTATTCCCTCTCTCCAAGCAGCCCCCCTCGCAACCACCGCACTACCAAAAAAACAGCCAAGTATGTGCAAGCTAGTCCGGATGCATGGCAGATGGTCAGTGGGGAAGATGTCCTCAGAAAAACTGGGAAGAGAAAGGGCCAGGGTCTAAGAGAGCCCAAGGAGGATGGGGAAAGCAACAGCACAGCTAGGAAGAAGAACCATGCCCCAGGACATAGGGAGAGACTGGCTCTGAACAATGGGACCCATTCTAGCCCCTCGAGGCCAAAAGCTGACAAGCTGGACTATGACGAGTATGGTGACATAGAGCAGACCATGGAGGATTTCGACATCTACGGGGAAGAGGAGCATGACCCACGCTCCTTCCAGGGTGAGGTACGGCAATACTTCATTGCAGCTGTGGAGGTGATGTGGGAATACGGCAACCAGAGACCCCAGCACTTCCTAAAAGCCACGTAAGTGTGACTGTTCCTCATGCCTGTACTGCATGGCATGGCTTGATGCATGAGTTGGTATGTCTTGGCAGGCAGGATCATGGGTTTATGACTGTACAACCCAGCCAAGCAGCCCAGGGAAAGGATGGTCCCAGTGCTTCCCCTCCACCTGGGGATTTTTGGAGCTCCAGCAACCATGAGCTTCCTTGCAAGTAGTTCAGGGATGCTCTAGGCTCTGAATTACCCCAGCCCTGCAATGGCTACCCTCCCTATGGGATAGTATCACCTGACTTGCTTAACTGCACTCACCCCAGCAGGAGCGGCAGGAGGAAGCCTTTCCGGCAGTACCGCAAGGTGGTTTTCCGAGAATACATGGATGATTCCTTCACGCAGCCACTGCTGCGGGGAGAGCTGGACGAGCACTTGGGCATCCTTGGGCCATACATCAGGGCAGAAGTTGAAGATGTCATCATGGTGAATTGAAAGTCCTCATTTCCTATAGAACCTGAAATCCCCCTGTTGCTAGCTGTACTCAGCCAGAGGGAGTGCTGAGGTGGGCCTGCAGGCTCTGCAGTGCTCATGGGTTCACCTGCAGGGCTCAGGGGCAGGAGCTGCCCTGTCGGCACCCTGCATGGATGGCATGAGGTTGGGAGGCAGAGCTACCATTCAGAGGGAAATCAGTGGGTGGAGGAATGGGCCAGCAGGAAACTCAGTGTGATCCAAAGCCCTGGACCTGAGGCAGGCCCAACCCCTGTAACAGCACAGCCCGAGAAGCTCCTGGGCTCCATGGGGAGCCTTTTGGGTGAAGGGATTTTAAAAAGAGTAATGACCTAAGCAGGGTTCAGTACAGCTTCTTTGGGTGTGAGGGCAGGCTTGGGCTTCCCTGAGCACCAAAGGTGCTTCAGCACCCAGCTAAGGAGGAGGTGAAAGGCTCTTCACCAGGCTCAGGACTCATATGCTTGGAGAAGTTGCCCAGTTTTCACTGAAATCTTCACCAGGATGGATTCAGTACCTTTGGGCTCCAGAGACAGTAGTGTAGCTGACCTTGCTCCCATTGAGTAGGGGGAGGGCCACATCCTGCTGACATGACCAGGATGTGATTTCCACTGGGGATCACACTACACAGCCACAGCTTGTGCTTCAGCAAGGGTTGGCCACTGCATGGGGCCCAGTTGGAGGTCTAGGCACAGGGGACAGGGCTGCATCCTTCCCACCAGCTGGCGGGATCCAATCCCAGGGTCCAGGGCACTCTCAGTGCTGCACCTAGCCCCCTCCTACACTACCTTTGCTTTGCCTTCCCTCCGGTGCAGGTTACATTCAAGAACCTGGCCTTGCGGCCCTTCTCCTTCCATTCCACACTGCAAGCTTATGAGGAGACGCAGGGCACAACACAGGGTAGAGAGGTAGTGCAGCCCGGTGAGCTCCGGAAGTACTCCTGGAAAGTCCTGCCCCAGATGGCACCCACGACACAGGAGTTTGATTGCAAAGCCTGGGCTTACTTCTCCAACGTGGACCTGGTAGGTGGCAGCCCGCTCCATGGGGCATCCCAGGAAGAAGAGATGGGCAGCATGCCTGGGTCCTGGCTATGAGGTCAAGGCTTTTCCTATGGTGCTGTGCTGAAAGCAGACTGTGGCTGTGTAGATTCTCGGGTGTCTAATACAGTGATAAATGCATGCTGGTGCTTTCTCTTCTCTTCTCTTCCTCTCTTTTAATTGTGGTGGGTTGTGTTTTTTTCCCCTATCCTCAGTTGTACCAGCTTATGAGACTTGTAGGGAACTAGCATTCTGCAGTCCCCTACACCCCTGCCAAATCTGGCTGAATTAGTCCCATGGGTTCCAAAGTTAGTGGGGTAGGGACTGTTGGACAGACAGACACCACTTCTCTTGAAAGCATGTGCAAACATTTGCTGCACAGCCTTTCTTAGGTAGAGGCAGAGTGGGGATCCTCCAGTGAACCCAGCATGTCTTTCACACTCTGCACGTGCCATGCCCTGTGCATGAGTGGGAGCCACGCCAGGGATGCAGACAGGGCCCCTGCTTTCCTTGCTGCTGTACCTCTTCATCCAATGCAAACCCCTCTTTCCTGGCTCCCTGGCAGGAAAAGGACCTGCACTCAGGCCTCATTGGGCCACTGATCATCTGCCGCCGTGGGGTGCTCAGCTTCATTTTCAGGCGGCAGCTGGCTGTACAGGAGTTCTCCCTGCTCTTCACTATTTTTGATGAGACCAAAAGCTGGTACTTCCTGGAGAACATGGAGAGGAACTGCCGCCCTCCCTGCCGCATCCAGCAAGACAACCCTGACTTTAAGAGAAACCATTCTTTCCATGGTGAGGACCCTTGCCCTTGCCCTTTCCATCCCACAGTCTATACTTGTGTGGAAAAACCCTGGAGTCTTGAGCTGCTCCTGACCACAGCCTTCCCCAGCCATCAATGGCTACGTGAGTGACACACTGCCTGGGCTGGTGATGGCTCAGCAACAACGGGTCCGATGGCACCTCCTGAACATGGGCAGCATTGAGGATATTCACTCCATCCACTTTCATGGGCAGCTGTTCAGCATCAGGAATAGCCAGGAGTATCGCATGGGAGTCTACAACCTTTATCCCGGTGAGATGCAGCATGGGTACCATGCAGGTCCCAGTTGTTGGGGCTTCATGTCCCTGATCATTAGGAAATGCCAAGCTTGTGGGGAGATAACGAGGAGGGGGAATGGATCTGGAAGAGTCTGACTCTGTGTTTGCACAATGCTTGGCACTGTGGCATCCCATTACAACCAGTAACTCCCTTCTGCTCTGCTCTCCATTCCTGGCCAGGTGTTTTTGCGACGGTGGAGATGTGGCCCTCACATGCTGGGATCTGGCGGGTAGAGTGCAAAGTGGGAGAGCACCAGCAAGCTGGCATGAGTGCTCTCTTCCTCGTGTACAACCTGAGTGAGTGATCCTCTTTGTGCTCTGGCCTGCTTGTTGCCATGGTCATGGTCAGCATATTTTTGAGCTCACTCCCCCAGGGCTCTCAGCGTTTCCCCTAAGGTAGCCCAGCTGGGGTCTTCTGGGTTTTCACTCTGAAAGAAAGTCACAACTTCATCCCTTGCCACCCTACACAGGCCAGCAGAGAGCACAGAGTCAGGGACACAGGGTGAAGGCTGGGAGACCAGCTTCATTTGCCTGCAAACATTTGCTCCTAGAGCTCTTGTTTTCCAAAACTGAGGGTCCCCAGACCTCCTGTAAAATGCACTTACCCCAGAAACTGCATGCACATTCTGGTGCCTGCCCACACTGTCAGGAAGGTACTGTGCCCCGCTGCCTAACCACACATCAAGAGGTAAACTGAGGCACGGAGTGATGGTAGGAGGGCAGTGAGCAACACTGCCTGACTACAGGTTGCTGTGATAGAAACAGCCCCAAAAGCAACTACAAATTTCACAGGAAATCTCTCACTCCATTCACCCCAGCACATTTCTACCTCACTGTAAGTGAGCACTGGGGGAAGTGGTTTGTGAGAGTAGTATATTATCACACAGTGACAGTCTCCCTCTTCTTCCTAAAGGAGTATTAAATGTCAGTCAAACAATGTTTCCATAAGTTAAAAATCTGCTTAAGATTTCAAATTTGCATTTTCCTCAGAAGCATTTGCCAAGATGTAACAAGTTGCTGATAATAATGGTTATTATAAGAGACAAACAACCCTGGTCAGCAGACCAGAAGAGAGACACAGAGCGAGAGGAGTGTCAGGCAGACTTTCCTTTTGTGATGTGATATTTGTTTTTAAAAGATGCTGCCTAGCAACAAAAAGGACCATGAGCAAGACATGGGTATAAGGAAGAGACACTTGTCAGCATTGCTGGGAAATTAGGACATGGGAATAAGAGGTCAGGGACTCGGGGACAGGAGTTTGGTAAGAGGCTGCTGTGGGCGATGCTAGGAACTCTCTGCTGCTGACATCGAAGTTCAGAGCAAGAACTTCCAGCACCCTTAAAATTCAGGGATGGATGTGGAGGCATCTGAAACCCACCATTTAGTGTGACACAAACAAGCCTGAGGGCTCCTGGAGGCTTGAGACAACCTCCTTGAGCCTGGAGGCTGCTACCCAGCCTAGGCTTTTATTTCAAAAGTCTTGTTATCTAATTAACTTGCCCTGGTTTTCACCCTGCTTCTCCGTGTTTGTCTGCAGACTGCCAAAACGCCCTTGGCCTGGCCTCAGGCCACATTGCAGACTCTCAGATTACAGCATCAGGACAGTATGGTGAGTAGGGGTTGTTGCTTCAAGAAAGGCAGGTGAGGTTGGGGCAGCTTCAGCCAACACAACTCCTGTGCTTGCCTGACCAAGGCTCTACTACACTGGGTCCCTGGGTCCTTCCTCCATCCATGTCCATGTCAGCATCCCACTGGGGACATGGAGGTGCCACGTATCTGGCCTATCATGTCAGTGCTCTGCCACCCTGTATGTGGCTACTAAACCCTAAGCCCCATCCTGTGTATGGACTTCTCACTGCCTTGGGCCAGGCAGCATCAGGGGCCAGCAGCACCCTCATATCTGTAAGCTCTTCTCACAGGGCAGTGGGCTCCTTACCTGGCCAGGCTGGATAACACCGGCTCCATCAATGCCTGGAGCACCGACCGCAACGGCTGGATCCAGGTAAGAGGAGCCCTGTGGCTGGAGGCACCACTGGGGGCATTGCAACTGATGCACTGTGCAGAAGGACCCACATGGATGGCCAATGTCTCCTCAGCTATGTCCTGCTGTTTCCCCTGCTTCCCCTCTGGGAGCAGAGCTCTGAGATCCTAATGGCAGATGGTCTGGCCGTGGTTGCTGCTGGTCTGACCCCCAGATCCATCCTCAGTAAAGCAGAGGAATTACTTGATGGTGCAGCTGCAGCATCGGATTGTGCAAATATCCCCCACAGACCAAGTGAGAACAGTTCACCTCTCCGAACAGCTCTCCCCTGCCCTCTCCCAGCTGTTGACTGGCTTTTGCCCTTATGAACAACTATTTTAACTAGTTTTATAACTTGCGTTCAGTTATTTGTCACGAGGAAGTGAGTTCCATGGGTTCACAGTACATTGCCTGAACATGGCCTGGGTTCTGTGTTAGAAATGAATCACTGACTTTCATTCTCAGGTGGACCTTTTACATCCTATGATTATTCATGGCATAAAAACCCAGGGGGCCCGACAAAAGTTCTCCAGCCTCTACATCTCCCAGTTTGTTGTCTTCTACAGCCTTGATGGGCAATCGTGGAGGAAATACAAGGGGAATGCCACCAGCACCCAGATGGTAAGGCAAACAGGTCTTGAGGAGAGTGTCTTCCCAGAATGGGGTCTCTTGGGGTGATGAGCACCCCAAGATAGGGAGCTCTGTATACAAGGCAAAGATCTCCTAAGCCCCTGAGATATTTGATAAGGGCAGGAACAGTGAGCATTCACTGCCAGGATGAGTGAATGAAGATCACAGATCTTCAAGGGACCTGCTGTCTGTGTCCATCTGTCTCATTTTAAATTGACTGAGCTATTTCTTTCCATGATCCCAGGTGGCTGTGAGATCGACCACTTAACGTTATGTTGCATGTTACTTAGACCTGGGCATAAGTTTTGCCTGAATATGTTTTCAACCCCAAAGGCAAATTTGGCTTTCTAAAAACATTGTGCAGATGCAGATGATTTTGGGGTGTCTCTACTCATTAGAAAAAAAACACAACCTAAATATGCATAAGTTGATCATTCCAGTGGGAGAAAAAAGTATCCAGAAAAGCCTCCATCCTGTACACCAGCTGTGGCCAAAATTTTCCCAGGTTCAAAAGTCCCAGGACTGACTTTTTTTCTTCTTTTTCTCCCCTCTATTTGGTGAAAATATAAAAGCATGTTCATTTGCACAGATCCTAAGTATTTTCTCCTCCTGTTTCTCAGTGGTTCACCCTAATTTGTCACATTCGCTTCTTTGGTATGAATCACATCTCAAATCATTTTCCTGAGCTTCCATTCTCTTGTAAGGGCGGTGATAACATACAGAAGTGCCACACAGAAATGTTGTTCTCCCAACTAATCCTTGTCCTAACTCTCTACTGGTACAACAATCCTCTTTCTTCCTTTTCCTGCAGTTGTTCTTTGCAAATGTGGATGCAACCAGAGTGAAAGAAAATCACTTCAACCCTCCGATCATAGCCCGGTACATCCGCATTAACCCCACTCATTACAGCATCCGGACCACGCTGCGCATGGAGCTCATCGGCTGCGATCTGAATAGTATGTCCCCCCTCTGGATGCCAACCACCAAAGCTGGGGCATTATCCAGTGTGGTGCTGAGCTCCACATGTTTCAGGACTCCCCAGGCAGCTGTGGAGGGGGAAGGAGGAAGCTGGAGATGGCATTGAGATGTTGGGAGAACAAAGCTGGAAAAACTCATTATGGTCTTAGAGATAGCAATACCAGAGGGAGAACATGGGGTCAGCTCTCACCACCGCTTTTTCCTGAAGCACTAGAAAACTCCAGCAGCAGCTAAGCAGATAGCTGGGGAGCTGCTACCTCAGTCTGAGGGAGCAGGGAACAAGCAGAGACAGACACTATTGGCTTTTCCTCTGGTTTTGCCATTCCAAGGTGAGACTGCTCTGGCCCACAATGTGACCTGGGGCAGTCGTGTGCTCTGGGATCCTTTCTTTAGCTCTGCACACCAGCAGAGTGGACTCCAGCAGCTACAAGCAGCAGCGGCTATGCTGTCACCTCATGCCACAAGCCTGCCAGCTAGTTCTGAGGCAGCTGTGCACATGCACACCTGATCACACTGTATGCAGAGTGTCTCCCTGCCAGGTATTCTTGTTCTTCCGTAGGAGACAGGTTCTCCTTACGTCCTGGCAGATGCACAAATTCTCCACATTCCTCCTTGATAAAATCTCCAGGGATAAAGGAAGGTGGAACTAGTGGCAGTCGTAGTTTGGCACTAGTCAGGCAGAGCCATGCTGCACACAGGGGCCCTAAGCAGTGCAGGGACCCTGACACTTCAGCAAGGCACAGGGTAACCTGTAACCAGGGAAAGTGCATGGAGGGCAGTTGAAGCATTGAGCAGCGAGAAGACATCTCCATGATGGGTCTGTTGCCCCCTCTGACAAGCATCACTCCCCTCTTCCAGGCTGCTCCATGCCCCTAGGAATGGAGAACAGAGGGATCCCTGACCAGCGCATCTCCGCGTCCTCCTACAGCACCAATGTTTTCTCCAGCTGGTCACCCTCCCAGGCCCGCCTGAACCTGCAGGGAAGGACCAATGCATGGAGGCCAAAGGTAGCCCATGCAATTGAGATGCACAGGCAGGCAGCAGGGGCATGGGCAGGCATGTGGGATCCCAGCAGGCAGCCTGAGTACTTGCAACCTCTCCTAGCCAGGGCTGTGTGTGTAGTGTATGCAGCCACATCCACCATGCAAGCAGCCTGCACACAGGCAGAAGAGTTGCTGCGCTGATTTAGCACCCAGCAGCTCCAACCAGATGCCTGGTAGCCCAGGACTGTATGAAGGGCTAGCTTGGCTTCAGCTGCAATGAATGTGTCTTTCTTACTGCTGCTGAAGGGTTGAAAGCAGTCTCTCCTTCCTCAGAGCAACAGCCCCAGCGAGTGGTTGCAGGTGGACTTCGAAGTAACCAAGAAGGTGACTGCAATCATAACCCAAGGCGCTAAAGCTGTCTTCACTCATATGTTTGTGAAGGAGTTTGCTGTCTCCAGCAGCCAGAACGGCATGCACTGGAGCCCAGTCCTGCAGGATGGCAAGGAGAAGGTAGGCAGAGCTGCTCCATGGCCAGAGACAGCCCATGGTCACCCCTGGAGCAGCAAGCACAGCCCTTGTTAGCAAACATGCTCACAGGATTTTTTGCAAGAGCAGTGAGCCTGGCTATGGTTTTTGCTCCCTAAAGCATTCCCAAGTGATGCTTGTCTGGGTTGACTGTGTCCTCAAGTCATGGGCTCACTGTGCCAGCAGAGGACAGCACGCCCCTGATTTCTTTCTCCTCTCCAGATTTTCAAGGCAAATCAAGACCACACCAGCACAGTGATAAATATGCTGGAGCACCCCCTCTTTGCCCGCTATGTGAGGATACACCCCCACCAGTGGCACAACCACATTGCCCTGCGGATAGAGTTCCTTGGCTGCGATACTCAGCAGGAGTACTAACGGCCGCAGGACCAGGCACAAGCAGCGCCATCCCAGGGAACTGCATCCAACCAGACACTAAACTCTCACCATGGTCGGAGCCAGCTCTCCAGGGCCCTGGCCGCCCTGCTGTTGGGGAGGAGAAGGCCTGCAGAGCTGTCACGGTGGCTGGCTTGTTATCAGCCTCTTCCTGTCCCTCATCTACCAGATGTAATGCTAAAGAATTAAACAGTAATTTACCAGTGTAATGCTGAAGAATTAAACGGTAATTTTCCAGTATCTCTCTGCACTTTCTCCACTGCTCCAGCCTTGGAGTCCCCAGGGGCTCAGTCAGCATTAGCAGCAGCTAATAATTAAGTAGCCCCAGAGCTTCTCAGCTTTGTTTTGCACAAGCTCCTGCTGCCTGGGCATAGTCCTGGAGGTGGAGGAAGCAGCAAAGATAAGAGCTGAGGCAGGAGGCCCTGCTCCAGGCCCCAGGGTCCATTTCACAATCAGTGGCTCGAGGCAGGCAACGCTTGCTCAACCTGACTCAGCACTGGGCTTTGGCCTTCCACGTCCCTTCATCTCCTTCTCATAATGCTCCTGCTGCCATGGCTGGGTGCCACCATCCTGCTTTCCGTGGCTACCTCAAGCAAGCCTTCCAGTCTCAGTCACTGGAGGGTTTCTGTTGGTGCCTGCGTTTCCCAGGGGCTCTGGTGGGACGTTGACCACTGGATGAGCTGTCACCTTGCCATGATCCTCAGCAAGGTGTGTCATGGGCTGCAGCCATCATCCTGCCACCAGTGGCTCTCTCTCTCCTTGGCACCCGCCCCACACAGTGGCATATGGGTCCCCTCCCAGGGAATAGCAATGAGCAGGGTGATCCCAGCTCCCGCCTCATGCCTCTCATGGAGTAGGGAACTTCTGGAAAAATGGCCACCTCACAAAGGCCCAAGAGTACCCAGTGGGCTGTGGAGCAGGCGCAGGATCATGCCTGGTGGGAAGCACCCTTCTTCTCCTCGTGGTAGCAGCGTTATCGTCGCTGCCAGCTCATCAGAGCCTGTGCCAAGCCATGCCCAGCACTGTGAGTCCTCCCTCTGTGGCAGGGGAGCCGGGCGGCCCCACAAACTCCTCTGGCAGCTGGCGTGGGGTGGGAAGCAGGGTTAGGAGAGGGCTTTGGAGAACGGTGGGGGCCAGCCAGGTGCTGGCCACCATCACAGTGGGAGGGGCAGGGTAGGTGCATCAGCCCAGCAACAGCCAGAGATTGGCTTGTGAATTCCCACGGCACCCCATCAGAGTCAGGCAGTCTCTGCCTCACTCCTGTAAGAGATGCGGGCTGGGGCAGCTCTGCCGAGAGCTCTGCCGGCAGCACCAGGGGACAGTCGTGGTAGGGACCCCGGGGCCCTGCCATGAAGCAGGGTGGCTGCGCGAGGAACGGCTGCTCTGAGCCACCCAGCTCCTGGTCGCCCTCGGGTGCCCTGTGGTGCACACAGACACTCCCTTCCACGGCCTGTGTCCGGAGGGAGCAGGGATATGTGCTGCAGATCAGCCCGGTGGCATGACCTGTCCGGGAACCCACGCCCAGCAGAGATCAGAAGCTGATGTCTCAAATGAAGCAGGGCTGGAAAAGCCTCCTGCAACTGCTGGGCTCCACATCGCTGTGCAAGGAGCCTTTGCTGTGGCCCTGGCAGCGACTACATTACAGCCCCAAGCAGGAGATGCAATCACCCTTTGGCTTAACTCTTAATCGCATCCTGACAATAACCAGGCACAGATGTGAGGAGAGGCTGCCTGGCAAGCACTGGCCTGAAGAGAGGAACTGGAGCCTTTAAGAGTTTCTTAAAGGCGAACACCCTTGCCTGAGGCAGGGTAGCCTTCAGCCTGGGAGGACAAAACCTGGCACCTTGGGCCCTTCTCAAGGCAAGCCTCCTCAGCTCCAGGGCAGGCAGAGTCTGAATTCCCCTGTGGGATGTGTTGGGGGCAGATTCCCCAGCACCTTCCCCACCTCTGAGCACCCACCTTGTGAGGGGCAGGCCTGGGCTGCCTTGCTGCAGCAGAGCTCTCTCCTTGCTCCCTGCCCAGGCTGTGCTGCCGCGGCTCTTTCCTCCTGGCAGTGTTAGAGCAGCAGCCGGAGCCGGTCGCATCAGCGCCTGCAGCTCCCACACCTCCTCTTCCCAGTGTCTCACGGCGCTCTGGGCATTCTGATAGCCCAGTCAGGAGCAGTTTTATTCCCACAAGGCAGGAGAAACTTGCTGTCAGAACAAGACGGACTTTCTTTCTTTTCTTTTTCTCCTCCTCTTATTCTCCTGCTTTCCAGTTTCCTTTCTCTAGGGTTTTACACCCTTCTTTTCCTTGTATTTCCTAGGGTAACTTCAGACCAAGGCAGCCTGGGGAACTCGTCTAGCAGCAGCGTGGAAGCCCAGCGCCAAGAAACCTCAAAACTTCCAGGATCCCGGGGATGGTGTGAAAAGTCCTTCTGGTGATTATCTTAAAGAAGATTCCAGCAGAAATCATTTAAATAAATAAATAAGGATCAGACTTTGAGGCTCTGGCATCAGTAAAACTTATAGCGAGAGCACAAAAAGTTTTATAACAACCCTTCCCACTACACACAGCTCATGAATGCAGGGATCTGCCATCCCACCCGTAGCCATGTGAGTTGCAGGTGCATGAGGAGACAGAAGATTCAGAACAGCACAAGAACCAGGCCGTCCCTGCCACAGCACAGAGTAATCCCTGCGTCTCCTCACCTTGGCGGCCCCCTGGAGCCCAGCACATCTCTGCACACTAGTGGGGCACAGGGGATAACTGTTGGCTTGTGAAAGCCAGGTATGCACCAATGCTCCACGTGTTGGGCCTCTGCCCTGGCTGTAAAGGGACAAAGCCTTTCTCAGATCCAGCCTCCTGCCCTGGTTTTGGCAACCATGAGCTGGTGTGAGGGGTGCAGGCACCACCCCACTCACCCACCCAGCCCAGCTGGGTCCCATGAGTGTCCAGACTTGTCAGCACCCTCCCTGGCATGCGCAGGCTTTGCTAGTGCTTGGGCACGGCCAGGAGCTTGCGTGGGCCAGGGGCTGTTCCCAGCAAAGACATGATCGGGACACTCAGTTTCACTTGGGAAAAGACTCCACAGGGGCGGCGAGGCTGAGTGGCAGCTGGCGGTGCTGATCCGCCGCCAGCGCGGGGACGCCGTACCCCATCCGTTCCATTTCTGGGACCGGCCCTGCCCCGCCACTGCCGGGCACCAGCGGTTCGGCACCAACCCGGAACGCGGTGGGGTCCCAGCGACAACGCAGTACCCGTCAGGCGGTGCTGCCCGCGAGACCGGCCCTGGCCCTCCCCCGGCCGCCTGGCTCCGCCCGGCGCCGCACCGCCCACCCGCAGGCCTTTCCCCGCTGCCACACGGACGGAGTGTGCGGGGAGGGGTTTGGGCCGCTGTTGGAGCTGGGGCCTGGGCCGTGGGGTGAAGCCGGAGCGCTCTGCTGGAGCCAGTGGAACCGGCTGCAGCAGTTGGTGGCGGCGGCGGCGGGATGACTCTCAAGTCGGGGCGCAGCGCCAGCGCCGGCAGCATGCGGACGGCGCTCTCCGACCTCTACCTGGAGCACCTCCTGCAGAACCGGCCCAAGCCCGAGGTGAGCGGCGGCTGGAGGGCAGCACCGCCCTCCAGCCCAGATCCGCCCCCCGCGGCGGCCGCGGCACCCCCAGGGAGAGCGCGCCTCTGCCCCTTTCCCCGCTGAGGCCGGGCAGGGAGCGCTGGGGTACTCCCTCCATCCTACGGCCCTTGTGTTCCCCCTTCCCCGCGGGCGCTTAGCTCAGCACCCTGCGCCCGGCTCGGGCCTGGCACGGAGCCCCTGGGGGTCCCCCTCCATCCTGTCCTTCCCGTACACGCAGGGGGAAGTCGGGCCCCTAAGGGAGGGAGCCCGTGGTGGGCATCCAGGGTCGTGCCATTTATGTGGCACTGCAGGTCCCCAGCGCCCCACGAGCGGGGCTTTGCACTTGGAGACATGGGGTGTCTTGGGGAAATGGTCAGCCCTATGGCTGGCACAGCATGGCTGGGCAAGGAAGAAGGAGCTGGGTGGAAGGGAGAAAGGCTTCAGCATCCTGCCATGGAGGAGCTTGTGCTTGTTTTGCTGCAAAGTTGTAGCTGGTCTGAACTGGAACTGCCTGTCACATGAGCTGATTCAGCTACCGAGCAACTTCCAGGTCCACAGCATGGGCTGAAGGGGGACTGGTGGTGGGTCTCAGCCCCAGAGAAGGATGATGCAGCCAGCCCTTCTCATACCTACCCCAGGCCAGGGAGTGGGCCAGGAGGGTTGCGTGCACCCCATCTCTAATGGGAGGAGAGCAGGCTGCACCAGCTGTCTCTTCCCCAGCTAGTGTCATTTGGGGTAACTTGGGTGCAATCATGAGAAGGTCAACAGTTCTCAGTGCTAAGCAGCTGGTGCTTTGCTCCCAGCAGACATCTTTGGTTTTGAACAGGAGTCCCTGACAGAGCCAGGTCATAACATGCCTGGGCTGAGGTTTTCTTGCAGCTGTGGGGAGCCTCTGAGAGCAGGGAGGAAATTTCCCTTAAGTGCTGTCCTTGGCCCATCCTGTTGAACACTACAGCATCCAAAAGAGGCTTGTTTGTGTGCTTTCTATGGCTCAATCCTGGCAGAGTGCTCTAAAAAAGCTTTTAAAGCAAAGTGCCTGCATCGGGCAGCTGCTGAGAGGAGCTCTTCCATCCCTCTGCATGCGGAATCCAGGCAGAGGGCCTGCCTGGCCACAGGCAGAGCAGGGGTAAATCACCAATGGCAGTGGGGCATGGAAAATGTAAGGAGCTGGCCTACAGCTCCCTAGTGTTATGGTATATTTTATTCCAGTAAGGATGAGAGAGAGATGGCTAACCAGGATCTGCTTGGGGCCTTCTAAGAGGATATCTGTAGGGTTGGCACCCTACTGGGGTTACGTGTCCTGAGATTACCAGTCGCTCATGCACTTGTTCCCATGTTGTGTGCATGCAGAGATGGTGCTGGCCCAAGGGAGCTGTGGGCCCCTCTGTGGGACAGTAGGGAGGTCGGCCAGCAGCACCTCTCAGAAGGGTTGCTGGGTCTGGCTGGCTGATCCTTGGCTGGAGACAAACAACGTGGCCAGGAGGTTTCTCTTCCCCATTTCCTCTGGCAGAGCCGTGTGCTGGTAAGTGCTGTCCTGTCTTCCTCCCATGGCAGCAGGGCATGCAAACCCTTGGTGAGTGGAAGCCATGTCATTGCTAGAAAACAAGCCAAAGTGGAAGAAGCTCCTTGCCCTCTTCCCTTGAGCCCTACCACATGCCTCCCTATTTTTTCCTTATCTCCCAAGTGGCAAATACAGATTTACCAAAGAGGTGTGTACCTGGTTGGTAGGGTGGCCTTGGGCATTTCCCCTTATCAGCCATGACTCAGTTCCCCAACTGTAAAATGGGCAGCAAATGTGACCTTTGGGAGTCTGGTGGAGAAAAGGAGGGTACTTCTGAAGAGAGCTGAGCCTTAGGGTGCAGAGAAGACACGGTGCTCCCTTGTGGGTAGTGGTTCCCAGCATCCAACTTGCATCGGCGCCAGAGCAGACTGAGGCCACGCAGTCCCCAGGAACCAAATCCTGAAATGGCCATGGGCAAAACTAGTGATTGAAAGCTGAGCAAAACTTCTGAACTTGACCAAAATGAAGTGGGAAGGGCTGGTTCCAACTTCTTCATCTCAAATGCATTTTGCTATGTTCCATTCTGTAATGGCTGCAGGGGAAAAGCCATTTTGCAGGCCTTGTTCTGGAAGGTGGAGATGGAGCAGCTGGACAGCTGCTCAAGACTTCTTCTGTCAGCATTGTGGTTTTACTAACTGTCCCTTGGAAGTGACCGGTTTCACAAACACATCTGGAAGGCTGCATCAGCCTTTTCTGGTGGGAAGATGGTGCCTCAGCAAAACTGACTGTGCTCCCTTGAAAATCTGGCCCTTCTCCATTGCAGCACTCTGTGATCAGTGCGAGGGCATTCAGAACCAGAGGCATCTTTTGGCCTCTATGACCGCTTGTATTCCTCCTATTTCTCTGTTCCCACTGTGACTTGTTTGTGTTGCTGGGCCTTTTCCCAGTGTCAGCAATGTAATCCTATTTAGTTTAAATGCTTTTTTTAAAACCTGGATTGCTGGAAAGGGTCTTGGGTGAGGTTGCTCCTGCGATTGTGCTGGCAGACCTGAGAAGGCGGTAGCCCTCGGCAGAAGGAAGGGATGAATTGCTTCTAAATGTCCGCATGGCTGTTGCTCCCCAGCCTGCTGGAGCAGCCCAAGAGCAACTCCTAAGCTCATTTTTTTTTTATTATTTTTATTAGTTTGCTCTTTTTACGCCTTACTGTGTCTTTTAAGCTGTACTGAGACCATGATGCACACATCTGCTGGGTGGTGGGGACACAAGTTTGGAGCACTAGAGGGCGGGAGGAGAGGTTGCTGGGCCAGGACATCTCTGCACCAAACAGTGCCCCAGCCTCCCTGCACACACCCACAGTGATTATAATGTGAGGGATGATGATTCCTGGGAGGAGCTGGGATTTTCTTGCTCACTGTGGGCAGTGGAGCATGTCTCCCTGCTAGCTGAGAGGGCAGTCCTGTGGGATCCTGGCTCCAGGGTTCCCCCCTGCATCTGAGCTGCTGTACTTCGGGGGCCCACTTGGCAAAGCTATCACAGTGCTTTCTCCACGTGCTCGCCAGGGGGCCCTGCTCTTCCAAGGCCACCTGATACTGAAGTCTCTTGGTTAGAGCAGCAAGGAGAACCCAGGAACCAAACCACCGAATGTGCCCTTTGCACTGTGGTGCTGCTTTCCACCAAGTGCTGCTTCAGCCACCTGCAAACAAGCAGCCTGGTTAATATTTGATTTGCCTGGTGGCGTGCAGCCTGGATGAGCCAGCGCAGCAAAAGGAGCAGCCCTGGCAGACAATGCTGACCTTTGGGGTCCTCGCCAAGGATTGCTCCACATTCACTGAATTCCCTGTTGGCAAACACTGCCTGGGGAGCTTGTCCCCTTCCCTCCACCCTGGGATATGGGGCAGAAATCCAGGGTCTTGAAAGTGCAGGCAGGAAGCTGCTCTTTGACCCATGGAGCTGGTGGCTCCTCTGTGCATTGCCACCTGGAGCAGAATTTGTGCGTGAGGATTTGTACACAGCTGCAAGGTGCTGGGCAGGGCCAAGCAGCTCCAGTGGTGCCCAGCAGCCAGCAGCCCTATTGCACAGCTCAGCCCCTCAACCTCCTTGCCCCATGTCTCTGTCCCAAGGCTGGCCCCAGCAGCCTGGGGCTATGGAGTAGTAGCCACGAAGCAGGCTCTTAGGAGCACTTGCAGAGGTTTCCAGTGGAGCAGCACATAAATAGCAGGGTCTGGCCTGCTGCCAGCATGACTCAAAAGGCTCTTGAGGTCACAGACTATGCTGGGCCAAGCCAGCTGAGAGCGTGGTGGCTGCCAGTAGAGTGCAGGGTAGGTGATCCAGCTGGCTCACGTGCATGGAGCATGAGAGCCGTGCATGTCTCCTGCCTCTGGCTTCTGGATGCTGAACACCAGGGCTGAAATCTGCCACCCTGTGGGTCCTGGTCCTCCTCATGAATTTAGCATTTTCCCATCTCCATCCACCAGCTGCCCAGTGTGGTCAGCAAAAGCCCACGTCATCCCAGCGTGGCTCTGTTTGGGGCAGAATGAGTTGCCAGAGATCCCTGTTGGGTTCAGAGCTGCCATCAAGTGACTGGTGGCTGTCCCCAGGCACAGCACTGAGTCTCTGGTGACAAGGCTTGCTCTCTGTGAGTCACCAGGGTGACAATGGTGCTGTGTCAGCTTCAAGTGCTGGGTGTTTTCTCCAGCTCTCAGCAAAAAGCAAAGGTCAGGGCCGGGAAGCTCAGCTGGTGCGGATGGTGGGGGTGGGAACTCCCAGCAGACTGTGCTGGGTCATCAGGCTCTGCTGAGCCTAGAAGTTTGAAGCCGGGGATTGCATGGTGTAACGTTTCCCCAAGGCAGGACCAAGATAGGTGTGATTTGTGCTGACTCAAACCACCTCATGGGTACTTTGGCCTCAGGCGGGGCTGGGGAAGTTCCTTGTTCTCCTCTTCCTCTTCCTACTCACTGGCTTGGCAGAGCCAGGACAGCCAGCAGAGACCTAAGGGCCAGTTCTAGGCACCTGCATGCAGGATCTCTCCCTCTGCCCTGTGAACAGCACAGTAGCAGCGTGCCCTGCTGGGGCTGGCAAGCCAGGCTGGGGATCTGTGAGTCGCTCTTATCTTCCACCCTGTGACTCCTTGGCCTGGGTACTGCTCTGGGCTGGGATTCAGCCTCTTCCTCCATGTTTAAGCTGTTGGCAGCCAAATCCATGTGGTTGCCTTTTTCCTTTGAGGTTTGTTCTTTTAGAAGTAGTTGGCTTAAAAATAAATCATGCATCTTCCCTGTCCCTGCAGCATGGGACACAGCTCCCTGCAACCTTCCTGGCCCAGCCCCACCAGTGCTTTTTTTGTTGAGGCCGTGACAGTGCCCATGCCTCAATGCTGGTACGTCAACCTCTGCCAGCACCTCTCCTGCTGGCCTGGCTAGCCCTGGCTTTGCCACCCCTGCCTTTGGCTCCTTCCCTGCTTTCAGCCGTTGCACAGGCCTGGGCCATTGTCTCAGCTTGGTAGCACTCTGGCACATCCTTACCAAAGCTAATTTTGTTGTGGTTTAGTCCCATGGCTGCACCCCACAAGCAAATGCTCTTCACCCCAGTTGCACCTGCATGAACCTCCCCACAGCCTGGCTGGATCTCACCCCTTGGCAGCATAGGGCTGCAGCCTCTTCTCTACTTCAGGCCAGTTGCCTGCAGTGGGTGAGAGCAAGCCAGAACAGCAAGGTCAGGCTGCTACTTCTCCAGCTGCTGGCCTGGAGCCATGAGGCCCAGTACGTGGTTGTGTGTTGGCAAGTGGGTGTGCAGTGGGGAGGGGTGTTGGCTCTGCCTGGTTGGGCATGGTGTGTTGCATTGCTGATGCAGGACTAAAGCTGGCAAGGACCTTGCTGTCTGTGGCTCCCAACCTGGGTGCTGCAGGGATGGAGGGTGCAAGCTGCTAACTGGGCAGGAAAGCTGACAGCCTGGTGAGGAGTGGGGCAGCCAGGGGGGTTTGCTTTGCCTTGCAGGCTGGCGTGGGGACTTGAGCATGCTGAAAAGGTGGGTAGAGTCTGCAGATCAAAGCTGACCTGGGTTTTGCTGGGCTAGCACCGATTTGGGAGAGGCTTGAGGGAAGTCCATTGCACTTGGGGCCAAACTGGCATGTCTGCAAGCTGTGCGGAGATGTTGCCCCGAGTGCCCGAGGGGTTTAACAGGACAGCACCAGACTTTCTCAGACTGGGAGGTGGCAGCTCACTTTGCTGTGTCCCTGCAGCATGGCAGGGCAGGTTTGGAGGTCTCTGCCCAGGACTCCGTGCACCCTCCGCCTACCCTGGTGCCAGCACCTGCTGGCAATGGAAGAACAGAGATTTCCCCATGGCTGAAAGCCCTTGGTTGGCTTCCTAGTGCCAGCCAGCATGAACTGGCCTGTAGCCAGGAGCTGGGGAAGGGAGCAGGGAGTTTCTGGCTGGCTTGGGAGCATGTTGCCTTCAGTGCCTGGATGTGGACATAGCCATGTCAGTTGCCCATTGACACAGATGAGGAAAGGCTGAATTTGCAAACTGAGCTAGAGCAGAGCCTGGCCCCAGTTCTCAGGGGTGAGTCCTAAACTGCTCCATTCGTTCAATGAAGCTGTCCTGGGCTTTATGCTCTGCAACAAGCCAGCTGTGGGCCAAGTGCTGCTGTGACACCCAAGTATTGTTTGGGACTCGTTGCTACAGAAGATGATCAGCTGTGGCCTCTTTTGTCTCCTGCTACCTCTAACGTTTCCAAAGTTTTCTTGTCTCCTGTGTTTCCCAGGATGGAAAACTGCAGATCAAGCCCACATCCATGTCTTCAAGGGTGAAGTTCTTTTTCTTTTCTTGCTCTTACTGTCCTCTCCTCCAGCATAGGGGTATCTCATCCACCTGTGCCCCACCTGCGCCCCAGGCACCCTAACACAGTGGAGTAGCTCAGCCTCACAGTGAGGAGCTGGGACTCCCAGGCTCCATTCAGGTGGAGTCCCTAAACCCCGGTCTTTGTTTTGCCCTGACAGGCCATCACTCAGTCCCCAAATGCCATGACTGAGGACATTTATACCAATGGCTCAGCAACTCTTGGCAGCCCGTCCTACAGCAACGGTCGTGAGGTGCGGAAGATACGCCTTGTCCAGTTTGAGAAGGTCACGGAGGAGCCTATGGTGAGACCTGGCAAGATCCGAAAGCCTGGTAGCACCCAGGGGGGCAGAGAGGCAGGTAGAGCCTTGCCAATGGGCTGGCCTTGGGGAAGGCAGGAGATCACTGGAGACTTTGGCCATGGGAAGAGGGTGCTGGATCCTGCCTCCTGCCTGGGGACCTGGAGTGAGCCCCAACAAAGGGTGGTGATGCTTGTGCCAAGAGGAGCTGCAGCAGGCTGGCCTGGCCAAGCAGTGGGCTTCCCCCCAGCCACTGTGCAGCCCACCATGGACATGGGCCTGGAGAGGACTTTGAGAATGGGAGCTCTGCCTTCCAGTGAGCAATCATGGATTTTCCTGCCTTCCAGGGAATCACGCTGAAGCTCAACGACAAGCAAAGCTGTATGGTGGCCAGGATCTTCCATGGGGGCATGATTCACAGACAAGGTAATGAGGTCTTCATAGAGGCAGTGTATGGGGTGCACATCTGCAGCTGGTTTCCTTCTGTGCAGAGATAAGGCAGCAGCACTGCTGGCTTTCCCCTGTGATGTGGACATCTGTGTCAGTTTCTCCACTGGGAACATGTCAGGAACTTAGGACTCACTGGTCTCTCTGCATGGTTGTCACATTAATACACTGGAGGCTTTGGGGAGAAATGAAGGATTGGGAGAAGGGCTCTCCCAAAAAGGAACTGGAGACCATCTGTCTCTGTGTCATGATGGGGTCACTGTAATGAGAGATGGATCATACCCCAGAGACTGTGGGGGAAGTTCTTCCTAAAGTGCACAGGTGGGAAAGGGTTGCTGTGGATTGGCTCTGCAGACCAAATGAAGGTGCCAAAAGAAATAACTAGGTGCTATTTTCTGGGGTTTGGGCTTGCCAAGGGGGCATAGAAATGAGATGTTGCATGATTAGAAGAGGCCCCTATTCCAGCCTTAGATCCAAGTGGGAAGTCTGAGCTTACCCCTGCCAAAATAACCCAGGAGCCATTCCAGTAATGTTACTGGAGCCTGATTTATAGGAGTATATCTGAAGCTGTGATCTGCCTAGGTATATAAACTGAAAACACACAAAGTCAAGAATGCTTGCATTAGTGAGGCTATCATTTGGCTTCAGATGAGGTACTTGGGATTGGGTTTGAATAACTCTCAAACAGGTGCTTTGACCAGTCTAAAGTGCTGAAGGACACACAGTGGAAAGCAACCTGATGACCTTGAGACTGGATGAAGTGTGTGTATTGGGTGGAGGAGGAAGAATTCATTCCCCTTGTGCTTTAGTCCCATGTGCTTAGGTGATACGTGGCTCCACAAGCATTGCCCAGGCAAACATTGCAGCGTCCTGGCCACAGCTTGTCCAGGAGTTTGGGAGTCTGGTGGAGCTGTGTAGTTTGGGTTTGGTGAGCAGCTGTTGTCTGGTCCTGCATTTTCATGTTTCTTCCATTGCTGGCAGGCTCCCTTCACGTGGGTGATGAAATCATAGAAATCAATGGGCAGAGTGTGAGCAACCACTCAGTTGACCAGCTGCAGAAGATGCTGGTAGGTATTTGTGTTGGGCAGGGCTGTTCCCCAGGAAGGACTCCTCTGGCCTGCAGATGTGCATGCTGACTGAGCATTCACCCCCCTCCTAGATACCAGAGTGAACACAGCTGCCTGCAGCAGGAGCCAGAGCCACTGTGCCAGGGTGCTGCAATACAGCCAAGTGCATGGTCTCTGTACACAGCCTTGGCGGTCTGCACTTGCTGCTTGTTTCTGGCTTCCCGAGAGCAGAAGCAAAGGTTGTTGGCTGGGTTCCTGATGTGTGCCGATGGGGGAGTGGGGAGGTGCTTGGAAACCACAAGGCTGGCATGCAACTCCGGCCCAGGGGGTGGCTGCTCTTGCAGACCTGAGCCATTCCTGCAGGTCACCTTGGTGCCATTTTCCTGCTACTGAGGTCACTGTGATCCTGCCAGGCCCTTGTTAGAGACAGCTTTGGACAGGGTCTCAGGCCTGCCATGGGCTCACACATTGAGGCCATCCTGATCCATGCCCAGCATGTGGGACCTGGCCGGAGGGAGGTGGTGCTGGTGCTGAGGACGCCCACTAGCAGCCTCAGTATGAGGCCTGGCCCTGCTGCAGTGCCACAGTCCTCTGCTGCCTGGTGGCAAGATGTCCCTGCTCCAGGTGGGACTAAGTAGGAGCTTGTCTTTGTCTACCTCCTGAGAAGGGCAGTTGGCCCAGGAGGCTCCTCCAAGCTTCCAAACGTGGTTGTCCCCTTGGGACCATGTAGGTCTTGTGAAGCACATGGGACAACAGTGCATCTGGCCTGTGGCAGGCAAGAGAGTGCTGTGTCTCTAATGTCACCAGGAGGGCAGGAGCAAGAGGCCAGCATGGAGAAGACAGATGGAGGAGACCTGGCAGAACCAGCCTCTCCTCCCAGGCTCCTCACTGGGACAGCCAGGCCAGAAATTATACAGATCTCCGTGTTTGTTATGGTGATGCTTAGCAGTGCTCACAGCTAGCCCCTTGTGGGGGTCTTGGTGTCCCCCCCTTTGGGATGGGACAAGCATGGCAAAGCTATGCTGCCATGGCTCTTAGCCCAGCCCCAGCAGAGCTGTTTCTGGCCAGGCTGTGGTGTCCCCCAGCATCACACCATGGCTGGGAGCACCAGGAACCTTGCCTTTGCAGGTCCTGGCACCCCACAGCTCCCTGCACAGGTGGCTGCTGTCAGGCTGCCTACAGGCACCACCTCCTCCAACTCTTCTTTCTCCCCTTCCTTTGTTCACTAGAAAGAAACCAAGGGTATGGTCTCAATAAAAGTCATTCCCAACCAACAAAGCCGCCTCCCTGCTCTCCAGGTAAGTGCATCCTCCAGACCCGCGGGCTGTGCCAGGACGTGGCTGTGAGGCTGGGTGGGACCAGAGCAAACCATGGGAGACCAGTGCTGGGGAAGAGAGCTGTGCTGAGCCAGGGGAAGAACAAGGGAATGGCTGCCTGGTCACCTTGCCTGAGCTGCTGGAGGATGAAGGGACCTGTCCTGTGCTTACATCACTGCAAACGAGCAGATTTTGGCCCCATGTGGATGTATTTATCCAATGTGGATGTAGGAATGTGGGCCTGGGATGCCTGAGCCACAGTGGTACACATGTGCAGTGTTTGGTCATGGGAAAGCAGCAACGTGTGCGTGCCAGGAAGCGCCAGAGTTTCCTGCCACCTTCAGAGCTGTGGCCATAGATGTGGCACATTCCTGTTACAGGGCCACAGCAGCACCTCCAGGTGCAGCACTGGGCTCTTGCTGCTCCCTGCCGTCACTGATACCCTCTGCACCAGCCACAAGGAGGGTGTCATAGGTCCAGATGCTGCCAGCATGCTTGTGAGCAGTGAATGGGAAGAACGAGGTGGAAGGGAGAGGAAGGCAGCTCCTTGCGCCTGCTGCCACTGCCAGGGTGGGGGTGACATGCTGTGGCAAGGGCTGACACCTGCCTGGCTTTGCCTTTGAAACCCTGGTGTGACCAAAATACTCAGGATGAGAGAGCTGCTCTCTGCCAAGACTTCAGTGTATGGTGGCTGGGATGCTGTCCTGTCTCCAGGTGCAGGAGCCAACCCCAGTGCAGCACCCATGTCATGGACAGGCAGGAGTGGGAGAGGAACTCAACTCCTGGATCCCCATGATCACCTTCATTTCAGGGTCTGGCAGGCAGGACGGTGCAAATCCTGGCATCACAAAGCCCCCAGCCTTGGCTTGCCCTGCAGCCTGGCAGCCAGCCACTTTGAGGCCAAGTGTCTCTTGGACAGGTCTGCTTGGGAGGATCCTAATGAGGAGAAGCACTGTGCACTCGAGCTCTCCAGGTCACCTCCAACCTGTTCCCTAGTGCAAACTGCAGCCTTTTGACTTTAAAGACCAGGGTTGATCATGCTGGAGCCTGCTCAGTACCTGGGCTTTCAGCCCCAGAGAGGGGGCTGGCAGCAGGCAGGCAAATAGCTTGCATTTGGAGCTGGCCCTTTGCAGCCTGTGGATGATGCCTGTAGTAGTCTGATGCTAACTTCTAATTAGCCGAAGAGAGAGTCTTTCCAAAAATGGCCTGGCTATGTCTGACTTAGGGCACCAGGACTGTGGGAGCAGAGGGCTCCAGGCAGGTGCCTGAGCAGCGCTTGCTGTGTGTCCTTTGTGTGCTTGTGTTGATGACCAGCTTCTGGGTGCCAGAGAGTGCTTTCAAAGCAAGCATCAGTCCTCATCCTGAGAGGAGATTCCACTTTTGTTGTCTTCCATTGTGAGGGATCTCACGTCACAGCTTGATCCATATGCTCTGCTTTTCTGGCAGTGAAAGGGAACCATGTTTATGTCCTGCTGGCCCTGTGCCTTCAGCAGCACTGCTGAAGAACTTACTGTGGGAAATTGTTTTAATGTGGAACAAGGAGCAGGGTCTACCCTACCCAGGGTCTGAGGACAGGACATAGGCATCACCTCATGTGACTCCTTTGCCCACTTGCTGTGTTTCTGGGATAAATAAGATGCAGTTGTGCTCAGGGGAAGCCTGCATTAGCACAAGCATGAGGCTAGGTCTGATAATGCTGTTTCCCCTGCAGAAGGATCTCCTGCAGGTGGCAGGACTTCTGGGCAGCCCCAGGCATGCTGGTAGCTCTGGGCCAGCACCCTTCTGAGCAACCATGGAAGTCACAAACAATGAGGAGCACCATGACTTGTAGGAGAGCCTGCAGGCCTTTGCACCGTGACTGGGGGCTCCCAGCAGCCTCAGGCCCACAGGACCAAAAAACCCCAGGAGGCGAACAAGGGCAATGTGAGGTCTGTGTTTAGCCACAGCCTCACTATATTCCCTAAACCCTGACTTTCACTCCCTATCCTCCATACCCTGCTTTGGCTTTGCCCTCACCCTAGTCCTGACCTGGTTCTGATCTTACCAGGTGTGCTGGCCAGAGACAAATTGCAGTTGCAGCAGCATTTCAGACAAGAAACTATTTATCCAGGCACCAAGAGCAAGCAGCAGTGCAGAAAAAAGCTGGGTGTGCATGCGTGGTCTGCCCTGCTCCTGCAGATAGGTGATGCTCATCCATCCTGTTGCTGACAGCCTGTTCTTCCTGGAAAATAAGGTCCATGTGCCAAAGCCATATGCCATTTCTCTCCTGAACTTGCAACGACACTCAGGGGCAGCGAGAGGCCAGGGGCACCCAGTGTGCCTGCTGGCTTCAGGAGGGCTTGAGGCCAGGGGGAGGCAGCAGGGTGGGCTGCCCCAGTGGGAGCAGGTGCTGTAGACTTCCTCCCAAAGAGCTGAGTGAACAGAAGGGAAAGGCCACTTTCTAACACTTTCCTGGTCCTTAGGGCTTCCCCAGCCCCAGAAGGGCTGCACAGTGGCCTGGGAAGCAGCAGCTCATTTCCAGTTGCAGCTGTGATGAACATAACATTGCAAGAGTAGCTAATGCTGAAGAGGCCAGGACAGACCCTGGCAGGGATGGACATGACACTGCAGCCTTGGCTCCCTGAGGGCGCTGTGTCATACAGGGGAGAACCTGGTGCTGGGTAGAGGCCAGGCCACAGCAGCTAGGGATTGAGACCTAGCCTTCCCTCGTTCCCCAGGCCATGGGATTGCATGGCTTCTCTCTGCTCATGCCATTGCAGCCCCCAGTTGCTGTGTGCCATGTTGGTCTGGGTGGTGGGACTCATCTCCGACTGGCTCAGCTCACCAGCACTGTGCAAGATTCAGGCGACTGCAGAGAGGCTACATGTCAGGGTTTAAGTACCAGTTGTGGGGCATGCAGGCCTGCCTAGAGGCAGTAGCCTTTTCACTGGCTCCCAGTACGGCCAAGATGCCATCTTCCTCCTTCCCTCACCCACCAGCACATCTCACTGCAGCCCCATGCCCAAGAGCTTCCCCCAAGGCTTTATACATTGCCTTTCTCTGCACCCTTGTGGGGCCTGGAAAGCAGCAGTGTCTGGGGTCCCTCTTGGAGCAGGGACCTTGTCCCTGGAGCTGGCTCCACAGTCACTGCTGGAAGATGCAGTGTGGGGCCAGGAGCTGGGCATGACCAAGTTCAGCCACCCTGCATGGTCATGCTGACTCTGGCCTGCTCTCTCTTTTGCAGATGTTCATGAGGGCACAGTTTGACTATGACCCCAAAAAAGACAACCTGATCCCCTGCAAGGAAGCAGGACTGAAGTTTCAGACTGGCGACGTGATTCAAATCATAAACAAAGATGACAGCAACTGGTGGCAGGGCCGAGTGGAGGACTCCTGCAGTGAGTCAGCAGGACTCATCCCTTCTCCGGAGCTGCAGGAGTGGTAGGTCCCTGGATTTGGCCAGAAGGGCTGGATCTGGGAGTGGAAGTGGGAACAGTGACCATGGGCTACTAGAGCGTGACTGTGCTGGGTAACACTAGTGTTACTGCTGGGAAAAGGAGGCAAATGTCCCCTTCATCTGCCACAGAGTGAGCCTGTACCTGTCCCAATAGCTACCCTGCTCCTTTTTCCCTTGCATGTCTGAGGGACAATCCCACTGCTCCCTCAAGGCTTAGGGTGCCAGCTGGACCATGGTGGTGCCCTCCTCTCTTGGCAGGCGTGTGGCGAGCATTACCCAGTCCAATCAGAGCGAATCCCCGAGCTGTAGCCCCTTTGGGAAGAAGAAGAAGTGCAAAGATAAATACCTGGCTAAGCACAGCTCAAGTAAGTGTGAGCAGGGCAATGGGCTCCATCCCTAGCCCTGGCCAGCAGCAGAGGCTGGTCTGTCCTCCATGGGAGTCAGACCAAATGGCCCAGCTGTGTTGGCAGTGGAACTCTGGGAGGATATCCCACAGCTTTTTTGAGTCCCTTCTCCAAAGTCCTCACTCCTCAAGTGGCCACAGCTGTGTCCCCATGCAGCTTTGTAGTGCATGAGGCTGGGGCTGCCTCACATGGGAGCCAGGCACCAAGCTCCCATGCTCTCCGGCTGTGACAATCCTTGGCACTCCTGGCCCCAAGTTCCTTGAGAGGTCAGGCTGCTGGGCCCTCAAACCCCCACAGGCTGCTGAAAGCAGGACAGGTGGTGGCCTTGCTGCTTCTCAGCAACTGGGGAGCAGCCCAAACTGCTCTCCACAGTTGCCGTGTCCCTGGTGCCCCTCAGCTGCCCATGTAAACACCCCTAAGCTAAGCATATCCTGGGCTGGCAAAAGCAAGTGCCTGAGGACATACTGGCTCCTTGCCCAGTCTGCAGCTCCAATCAGCAGTAAACAAGGCTGTAAATCAGCAACATAAATAAAGCTGCTCCAGCAACAAGCTCCCTGCAGCATCCTGCCACCTTCCCACCCAGCTCCTACTGTCCTGAGCAGAATTACTGGGAGACAGCAGCATTGGCTTCTCCTTCCACAGCTGCCAGTCTAGCTTCCCAGCATCCCCTCTGCACCTTGTGGTGCTTGTTGCCGAGGCTGCTGCCCTTTTCCCCAAGCAGCCCAACAGGGACAAGCTCCCAGCCCAGTCCTGACAGCTTCCTCCATTTTGCTTGAGGAACTGGCTTCAGTCTGATGCACACACTGTCCTGCTGCTGTGGCCAAGCCAGCTGTGAGCACTCACTGTCTCATTTCTCCTCTGCCCCAGTTTTTGACCAGCTGGATGTAGTTTCATATGAGGAGGTGGTGAGGCTGCCTGCCTTCAAGAGGAAGACTCTGGTGCTCATCGGTAGGTCCTGACCCAGGCATCCTCCACAGCACAGGGGCTGCACGTGGTGGGTCATGGAGGGAACTGGGACTGGACAAGGGCTGGGGTAGCACAGCCCTTCAAAAATATAGCAAGCTCTGGAGAGCATTTGTTCTGCTTGTAGCAGTCACCAAGGAGGCTGACCTTCTCCACGCAGCATTGTGCATGGTCTGCCACCTACAATGCTGAGGTAGAGTTAATTCAGGAGTTTTCAACTCCTAAGTATTTTTATGGATAATTTTTATTAAAAGCAGCTCTGGTCTGCACAACTGCACCAAAGCATGCACTCCCACACTGTGGGTGCTGAGCACTTTTTGGTAGACCTTATGGGCATGGGCAGCCCAGCTGTACTGGCTGCTCAGCAGGCACCCCTCCCCTCTCCAGAAGGGGCTGGAGGTGAGCATGCCCAGGGCAGGGAAAGCCTCTTCCAGGCCTGGAAGACACCACGGACCAGCTCAAAAAGCAGATCCTGGGCAAGGCCCCGGGAAGTGTGCACCTTTCCTCAAACCCAGAGCTGCAGAGAAGCACCCAGCATCTCCTGCCAGGCTTCTCTGAGCCCAGCTCCAGCGTCCATCCCTCCTCTGCAGGAGCCAGTGGCGTGGGCCGTAGCCACATCAAGAATGCTCTGCTTAGCAACAACCCGGAGAAGTTCATGTACCCACCTCCATGTAAGTACCTAGCCAGGGTGGAAGGCACAGCACAGGGCACATTTCCTCTCACCTCTTCCTTCTCTCCTTGAGCCAGGACCTTTTGACAGCAGATGGGAGGTGGGGAGGTATTCCTCCAGTGCCACCAAGCCACTAGTGTCAGAGGCCACCACACAGGGCACTGGAGGGCCTCTATACCTGCTGTTCCATGGGCTGAACCTACCTACAGATGGCTGCTACCACCTGCATTGCAGAGATACTCCAGCTGCCAGCGGCTCTCCTTGGGCTGGCTGAGTTCCCTGCTTGTCCCAAGCAGGAAGGAGGTGAAAGGGGATTAGTACTGCCTAGTCTGAGGTACACCGCTCCATGCCCTAGCCCCATGCTCAAAAAGGGAAGGCAAGATGCCCAGGTCACCCAGAGCAGAGGCTGCCCACTCCACTCCCTAGTCCTTCTGGGGGCCAGCACTCACCCTCTCCTTTCTTCCCTAGACACTACGCGCCCCCAGAAGAAGAATGAGGTGGACGGGAAGGACTACTACTTTGTCACCACTGAGGAGATGACCCGTGACATTTCGGCCAATGAGTTCCTGGAGTTTGGAAGCTACCAGGGAAACATGTTTGGCACCAAGTTTGAAACAGTGCACAAAATCCACCAGCAGGACAAAGTTGCTATTTTGGACATAGAACCCCAGGTAGGGTGCAGGGGAAAGGGTGGGCAGGATGGGGGCTACAACAGATTGAACCACCTGTGTGCTGGCTGTGACTGTCCCTGCTTTCCCCAGTGCACTGCCCACATGCCCTTCCCAGAGGAAAAAGCCAGAGAGTACTGGGGTGGCATTTCCATTCCCAAGACATGGTGCAGTGAGAGTATTCCCCGTCACAGCATGCGCCTGGCTGTGACAGCAAGGCCAAGGCCAGGCTGCTGTGGGAGTGGGGGTCTAGGGCCAGCACAGGCTCTGCTCAGGGACCCTTTCCCCTCTCCAACACCAAGCATCCGGGCACCACTTTGCAAAGTGGCGGTTGTGTCCAATAGCTGGCCCAGAGCAGGGCTGGGGATGCTCTTTTGTCCTCCCCCATGAGGTGCAGGGGAAGCCATGCTGGGACCCCTGCTCCAGCTTCACCAGCCTACCCCTAGGCTCAGGGGTCCACCCAGAGATCCCATGGCCCCTTTAGCCCACCACTGCATCAAGGGCACCATCACACCCTGGCTGGTGTGGGGTAGCAGCCCAGCTGGCTGCACCTTTTCCCACTCTAAGGAATGCCCACACTCTGGTAACTACACCCCTCTCTTCACAGACCCTGAAAATCATCCGCACGGCTGAGCTCTCCCCATTCATAGTCTTCATTGCCCCAACAGACAAGGCAGAGCAGGTGAGTGGCAGGCCACCAAGGCGGAGTCCCCCTCTGGCTGGGCTTGCAGCAGCCCAGGACTCTCCCCCTGCTCCACATCAGCTTCCTCTGTCAGCATTGATTTTTGTGGTCCAGGAGAACAGGGCAACTTCCTCAGCCCAGACTTGAGAAACAGGAATTGGTGAATCCTGAAGCCATATACTTTCTCCCAGATTGACACCCCCCAGAAACCATCATCCCTGTAGCATAACCAGCCGCTAACATGTAGTGGAATGCATAGCCCAGCACAAAGGGCTGTCTCCAGCTGCAGTAGTGCTGCAGAACAGGAACATTCATCCTGCCATGAACTATGCAAATGGGACACAAAAACAGCAGTTCCTTTTTCTTTGCCTCATTAATATGCTCATCCCTCCAAAATTAGGCAGCACTGATGCCAGTTAACTCACACAGTACCAAGCACTGCAAGGCTGGCAGCCACAGGCTGCCACTTCCAAGGAAGTTCCCACAGGGAGCTGCACTGCCTACCCTGCACTGCTGCAGCCTGCGCCAGCTTCCCTGAGGACTAAACTCCACAGGGATACAGAAAGCAATGGGACAACAGGAAAAGCCACAGAGCTGTGCTCCTCCTGGACTCATGGCCAGTCAAGGCCACCTTTCCCAACCTATTAATTTGGGGTTTGTAAAGCTTAAAATACAGATAGTTTGCAGGGAGGATATTTATGCAGCCTTCAGAGCAAGCATTGCACGGGCATTTAGAAGCACATTAACCTGCAGAGGATTGTAAAGCCAGATGCAGCAGGCTAAGGGGGGCAAGTGTCAGGGCAGGAAGGGCAGTTAGGCAGCCTGCTGCCCCCACCTCCACACTCCATCACAAAGCATTTTAAGAATAAATACAAGACCAAGCAGGTCTGGCCTTACTCTAGCAGGTAACCTGATCCTCTCAGCATTATGTAAAAGCCCAGCAAAATGCCCACACTCCCAGAGATCGCAGAACAGCTCCTAGCTTGTCAGACAAGCTGCAAGGGTGCTCTAGGCTGATACTTGGCAACCACTTGAGTTGTTTTGGTGGTGGGAGGGTTTGCCTGCTGGGGTGGGCTGTGAAATTCCCCTCCTCCCCAGCCTCCTGAGCACTCTCTCCAATTTCTTACAGTCAGAGGCTTTGCAGCAGCTCCGGAAGGATTCAGAGAGCATCCGGAGCAGATATGCACACTACTTTGACCTCTCACTGGTCAACAACGGGGTGGAAGAAAGCCTCCAGCTGCTGCAGGAAGCCTTTGAGCAGGCCTGCAGCTCTCCACAGTGGGTGCCCATCTCCTGGGTCTACTGAGAGGGCATCTTACCCCACCTGCTTCCCATCAGCCATCCTGCAGCCATGGAGAGAAGCTTTCTCCTCAGCTTCCCCTGATCCACACACAGCACAGCACAACTCCCTTCCTCTGCTGCTCCACAGATACGGTCTCAATTGGTTGACGCACACAGGGTCTCCAGATCTCCTCTCCCAGGGTAACACAGGGCAGGGTCTGCCAAGGGGATGGCCACCTCCTGTGGCATTGCAATGCAGTGCTAAGTTAGTGGCCACAGCAGAGCCCAGGGCGCCATCAGCTCAGAGTGTAGCTCTTCATCTTATTCGTCAAGGGAAGGCACAGTCCTGCTGTAGCCACCAGCCAATCTTCTCTGCATCAGTCCCAAGGGAAGTGGTAGAGCAGGGCCTTTCCAGGCAGATGTCCCATGCCATTGCAGGAATGCACACTGTCTGCCACAAACACCTCAAAAGCCTGGCTGGTGTACACAAGGCTTCAAGGAAGCCCACAGCTTAGGAGGCTTCACTCAACCACACCAGAACTCCTATATCCAAGGGTTTCCTCTCACAAAAGGGGAAAGGCAGAAAAAGGCAAGTGTGGATTCAATGAAGGTGACGTGCAGCACATCACCCACAGGCAGGTCTCACCCAGTGTTCTGAGGTTTGAGTTTTCTGATTCACCCTGTGCAACTGTAGTTGTAAAACCTTGCTATATTTAAATTCTCACCATGCAGCTTGGATTGTTGCCACCTGGCTGGAGAAACTCAGCAGCAGCTGAGGAAGTCCCACAGACCAAACCCCTGAGGGACTATTCAATAGGTAAATTATATACAGCCACAAGTATCTGTTGCATGCCGTAGAAACAGTGTCTCTAACAAAGATCATCCACGCACATTTTCCAGAGTCTAGGGTGTCTTGCACTCTATGCGAATGTAAAACCTACCCACACAAAGGGGTTCCTTCTTCTGCAGGAGTGTACTGACACACAAGCCCCACCATGACCATGTCCAGGAAGCCTCACCATGGCTCCTGGGCATCATTTAGGTGAAAGAATCTCTATGTGTTCAGCAGTCATCTAGGGGAAAGGGGGTTAAGAAGTCTTGTGCAATTTTTAAGGATGCTATAAAAATAAAATCTGTTGATGTGCAATGTTCATTCTGATCCACTGCAGGGAAACAATGAGCAGCAATAAACATGCTGAAACATTGCCATGACTGGTGTTTTACCTCTTAGGCTTAGCACCTCCTCCCTGACCCTAACACACTCAAGGTTAGGCAGGCCAGGACCAAAGAGTCCTTCCAGCTACCATCAGACTCCTCCAGCAGCTCACTCCAGCACAGGCAAAGGAGGAAAGAGAACACCCACCTTCCAGGCACATATCCCAGTGGCTTTTACGGAAGTGGAGGGTAGCCCCCAGGCACCTGTGAAGTCTCACCAGCAACAAAGGCCCCTCTAGCGAAGATCCATGTCAACCACTTCTCTGCACCAGCAGCTTCTTCAGGAGAGCAGCAAAAAGTCTGAGCAGAAGGGGCAGCTATTTACTTGCCCAGCTGCAGCATGCACATGCATTAAGCTGCCTCCTCTCCCCATGAACAGACCACTGATCTCTTATAGGAGCCAGATGAGCAAGCAAATCACCCATTCAAAAATAGGGCTTTTATTTTTATGTAAAAAAAACCAAGAGTAAATAAAAATGGACTTTCTTCTGCTCAGGTTCTGACAGCCACCAGCTGCTGGCCCCACTGCCTGCATGTATCTCTAGCATTGGAGGGGAGGAAAGTCAGACGGTTAAGACAAAAACAATGCACAAGGCTAAGGCAAATGTTACAGAATCTCTGCAAGGATGAAGCTCAGAACAAAGCAGCCTGGATTCCTCCCCATTAAAAGGAGCTCAAATCCTGGCTCAGCACTATCCCTGTGACAGAGGGGAGACCTCCTGCCCCCAGCAGGCCACCCTAGATAAGGAAATTAGGACAAGTCTTTCTGAAACCACTCAAGGCCCACACCCAGTGCCCCTTGCAGAGCTGCCTCTAGCCAAGCTTTTCCTCACAAGCACTCTGGTCCCAACACCTTTTCAGAAAAGCATACTGGCCAGTTGCCTTCCGGTCACTTTGCTTCTGCCCTGCAGCAGCATCCCCACTTCAAGCCTTCAGAACATATCAGATATCAAAACCAGGGAAGGCAACTGAAAGTGCTGCAGTCCCATTCCAACAACTGGGTAGAGAAGAGCAAAGAGCCAGCAAGCGGTACAGACTGACAAGGTCACTGGGACACTGGGTCTGGGGATCAGCCAACAACTAACAAGCAGGTCCCCACACTATAAAGCGAAAAGCAAGGATTTAATGTTCTAATCCTTTTATCATAAAGTTTAAAAAGTACTGAAGAATATCTAGGTGGACTATATGATCTCATCTAGCTAGGGGTCAAGCCAAGCATATGGCCAGGTTAAAACAAACCAGAGCCCTTCAAATAACTGATTTGACTGTCCCCATGCAAACAGGCCATGACAAAGCTAGTCCACCAGACACCAACGCATTCTGCGACTGTAAGGTAACAGCTCCAACCTTGGAAGAAAATAAAGAAAGAGGCAGGACAAGAGGGGGGAGAAATGTTATTCCTCCCTCGCAAGGTAAAAACAGAGACACCAAGTAAAAGCCAGGAGCTGCAGCCTCCCTGATGATACCACTTCTATTGGCATCATGGTGTTCAGCTTTAAAGAGCAATCCAGTGCAGGGTCAGTCAGGCACCCCGCTCCTCTGGCAACCCATAAAACAGGGTGAGTGGTACCTGAGCAGGGCATATCCTGGGCAAACACACCCGCTCACTTGTATACAAAGCAGAAAAGGAACTTGGAACTTGTTGGCCCCTCTGCCACACAGTCAGTTCTCTTTCTCAAGATCGCAAACTCCTCCTTCCCTCCCGATGAGGTCGCCTGCTTTGGACAGATCCAGTAGCTTACTCTGAGCTCTCTTCTACTTCCTTTTGTTTCTTCTTCTTCTTCTTCTTGGTGCTGGTCTCACTGGTCTGCAAAGAGGTTGGAGAGGGCAGGAAGGAATCAAAAAGGAATCCCCCACTGCTCATTTCAGGAGGAACAGTCCCACTCCAGACAATGCAGGCTCCTCATGGCTGCAATCCTCCCTCATCACCATACAAAAGCACACTGACTGAATGCCAGCACCGTGCCAGGAACCGTCCTACCACCAGGGCCTGTTACAGGGCACCAGAGCACATAGGTGGTGTGGCAAGAATTTGTACCCACCAACTGCCCCAGGGCACAGATGACTGCTCACCCCATCCCTGCCCCACTGCAGACTGACCCCCACAAGCATCACCTGTCCAATCTCCCACCACCCTCAATAAGTTCAGTTTACAAATGCACCTACATAGACATCTTTCTCTGCCTGTGGGAAGCCCAGCACTTTAGGGACATGCACAAGCAGAATGCTGATGCATTTATCCCAGAGGTATTAAGGAGCAATCTCTCCCATACCTGGGCTACCATAACAGCATCCAGTTACATACCACTTCTAATTGCTCTCCCCCACTCTCAGCTGCCTCTTTGGCCTTCTTCTCTTTCTTCTTCTTTTTCTTTTCCTTTTTGCTCAGCTCCTCTGGTGGTGGGGTGGCAGGGGATGGTGGAGTCACAGTCTCTTCACTTTCACTCTCTGACTCTCGCTTCCTCTGTTAGGGAAACACATTGTGAGACATGCCATCTTTCAAAGGAGCTCAAGTGATGGGAAAAGTTTGCAAGCCCGCTGCAACTATTTTGCCTGATTCCATCATACTTTGCAGTTAACAATGCTTTGAGCAGGACTGCCAGTGGTCCCCTCCAGTGCACACTGTCTAGGATTTGCTTCTGCCAGAACTGCACCCTGTATTTCTTAGTGCTTCCTGTACCCCAAATGCTCCAGAGTTTAAAACACTGCTGCACCTTTCCAAGTACATGCACAAGCCCTGACTTAGGGAACCCTAGATACAACTCTTGCACAGACAGTTTGTGCAACTGTCTGTAGTCTCCAGAGAAGTTCTCTGGCACAATTAGCCTCTATTGTGGCTCTATACAACATATTTCCTTAGATGCTGCAAGCGTGGTATACAAGCTCCTAATTTTCATACTGTGCTACAGGATTTGCATCCAAAGTACAACATCCCAGACACAAACACCTGAAGGTAAGGTCATAAACAGGTCACCCTGCAGCTAGCTAATGGGCCATGCAACCACACCACACGTTGGGGCACTAGGCTCCCAGAATATGAAACACCTTCCCCTGGAAAGCAACTAAAGCAGCACACAACCAGCAGTTGATACCAACTGCCTAAAGGAACAGGCACATATCCACTCTTCATTAGTGCCCAAACAACCTTAAAGCCAGAGAGCACTAACGATACTCACTTTTGGAGTCCTCTCCAGCTCTGAAACAGCTCGGGGAACAGCAGCTGCCTCTTTCTTGGAAGCATCCCTGAAAGAGAAGGTACTCAGGCTGAGCAGGACAGCCGCTGCCTCACACTGCTCTGTGCAAGTAGCTGTTCCCCTTGCAAGGACTCCATAACCCATGCCAGGCCCTGGGTGGGGAGGATGGTGTGGGGAAGACCTGCAGCCTGGACCAGGGCCAGCTAGGCTATGCAACAGCAAGGCCTCCCCCGTTTAATTTAGCAGACTGACTCCCTCTAAAACCACAATCACAGGCTAGAAAGGGATAACCATCTGCTCAGGGCCTTTCCCTCTGGTGCTGCCCACTAGCAGCATGTTCCCTGGGACTGCAAGAAATGCATCCCCACAGGTCCAGACAGCCTTGGGCCAGGTCTAACATGCTCCAAGCACAAACAGCAGCACCCAGCCCAGCCCTCACTGCATGGGGCTCCCCTCTGCCCACTGTGCAGGAACCACACACCATGTACCTGTAATCCACATATTCCTTCTTCCAAGAATCCGGCGTGCTTTCATTAGGCTTTCCATGCTTATCTAGCAGACCCTTCTGGATCATCATCTTCTTTTGACTAGCCTGACAGCAATGTGCAACAAGTCAGACTGCAGCTCCAGGGAAGAGAAATCCTCCCTAGGGCTTCAGCCACTCGGCCTAAGAGGAGGTAATCCAGGAACAAAGCAAGCCAACAGCTCCGGCATTACCGATTTAACACTTCTCCAAGGACCTTCTAACAAATCACACAAAACATCCCCAGCACAGCAGCCTACAAATCTCAGGCAGGATACACCTTTGTCAGTAAATAAGGGCTAATTTGTGGTGGAAGTAACAGCAGCAGAATAAGATGACTCTGCACATCATGGAGCTCATATCCTTGACTGGGTCTCTCCAGCTTAATGACCTGCCGCACTTCAGCTGAACGACTCCAGTTGCAAATGCAAGGCTTTGCTGAAGACTCCAAGACACTTCAACTGGCCCGCATTACCTCACGTGCACAGATGTGCATGCATCCCCACAACTTTCTACATTTCACCTGAACCACAGGAACAGAATAAGCCACAGTAGCTTGACAATTTTAAGTTTGTGCTGCATCACTCGCCACTCTGGCTGCAGTTAAGCTAGCACTGCTGACTTGCTGATTTCCATGACTACCCCATGCTTGAGATGGGAGAGGATTCCAATGGGTGCTCCCACTGCTCCTGTCCTTCAGGCACAATATACTGTTTCACAAGACACTTTGCACTTTGGCACTGTTGCAGTTGCACCAGAAGGAAAAGCAGCTCCTTGCCCAGCCCCTCCAGAGCCATCAGTATGGGGTGATAGATGAAGGTCATCTTTGCAGAGTGCTAATGCCACCCATTTCACATCATTTGGCTCTTTGACCCGAGGGCTGGTGCTGTACAGACCTGACCTGAGCACCAATGACAGCCCCAGCTGGGCCTCAGGTAGAGCTGCCCAGGCTCCACTGGGAGGGAAAGCCTTGATCCCAACAGCACTGCACTGGCATGGCCCCCAGCACTGGGAAGCACCACCATCATGACTCCAGGAGAGTACAGCAGAATTACACTGAGGCCCTGGAAAAGACATGGGCACAGCTCTGCCCAATGGGCCCAGAGTCCCACATCCCAACGGCTGAGCTCCCACTACCACCCAGGGACTGATTGCACCCCCATGCTGCTCACCTTGGGACCAAGACCCCATTTGCGGGGATACGTGTCTCTCTCCATGATCACTCTCTTGATCTTCGCCACGATGCCATGGTCACAGGTAGAAATGACTGCTGTGGTCATCAATGCAATGGCTGCAGAAACAGACAGAGAGTTCATCAACTCTAGGAGAGCAGAACTGCAATGCAGGAACCTGCTGCATTCAGCCTGTTCTTCCTCTGTCAACACAAAGAGAAGCAACAACCCCCACCAGTGCCATTTCACTCACTGGAGGCCAAGTTCTGGACTAACACTTCAGAGAACTGCCCTGCTCCAGGTCAGCGAGTGCACCAGTCGTGACTTAACCACACCACAAGCACAGGCCTCTCCGGCTTACACCAGAAGACCACTTCCGGATCAGTGAACACAGTAAGACCAACCATTTCCCAGAGCAGCACCAACATCACCACTGGATAGGGAAGAGCTCTGTGTGCCCGAGCACTTCCAGGAAGCTCAGGGAACCATGCCACTATAGAAAAAAGCAGTGCTGCTCCTTTGTCAGCTCCCAAAACCTTGCAGGGCCAAACTAGAGAAGACTAATCCTACCAATAAATTATGTTTTTCTAGCCAGGTCCCCAAGATGGCCATAGTGCAGGCAGTACAAACAGGGTAGAACAGCTTGGCTGTGTTACACCTCCAATGCCCCTCAGTACCACAGGTCTGGGCAGAGCATGAGGCTGCACAGCACTGAGTGCCACAACAGACCATCTGTACAGTACATCAGCACCTGCCACCTACACAGCTTCTTTTAAGACCCTGGTTAGAACAAAGCACCCCTTTGAGTCACTTCACAGAAGCTGGTAGCTACTCAAGTGCTTTTACACTGATCTGCTTAGGAAATGTGATGTGCCAGGTAGCAGTATGTGATCAGACATCATCCCTCATCTCAGTGAGGATGCCAGCACCACTTCACTCCTGCAGGCAGCCAGCCACACACCACAGCAGCTCTCCACAAGACTGCAGGGTCTCTGGAGGCTGCACAGCACCCAGACCCTAGAACAGGAATCGGGGCGCTGCAGGAGGGCAGCACCACTGCACTCAGAGAATGGATAAACTTCGTCATCACCTCACAGAGTGCACCTGAGAATCACACAGCTGAAACCAGGCTGAACAAGCAGTTTCATACCCAAGCAGATAGCTTCTCCTTTTGTGGTGATGACAACAATCTCCTGATTAAGCTCAATACCATCTTCATACCTCAGGACACCAGGCAGCATGATCTTGGCTCCATAGCAAATGGCATTAACCTGAAAATGCAGAGAAAAGGAAGGCTTATAAGCTATTAGAGAATAAAAAGCACCTCTAATATATTAGCTTCTCATTGCCATTACTGTCCCAGCAATAACATCTCTATTTCTTACTGTCCACTACATAAAACTTGGGGGCTTTGGAAAAAAAGCTGCAAAACACCTATCAGAGCAAACAACATGAGGCACATCTCATAACCACCAGCGTCCTCCTGAAGTAAGGAGAGCAGCTTCTCTGCCACCCAATTGTTGGCTCTTGCATCTTACTGCTGAACTGGCAGTGGCCCATACTAGGTCCTACAGAGCTCACAATCAGGACAGCACTGGACACCATGTGGATCCTGATCCCCCATTTATTATATTAGCTGTACAAGTTACAAGGACACTTTGCAGTCTCTGGCCATCAACTGGCACTATCTCAGGAACTCACCGCACTGTCTTTCATGACTAGCCGCTTGTGTGAAGTCAACAGTTTCTCCAACGGCAGAATAACTCTTCGCAGGTAGCTATCATCCTTGTTGTTGTCATACTGCCACTGTGCATCCAGTACATCATGCATAGTCACCATGTTGTCCTGCAAATACACAACCCCTCTAAACTCCCTTACCAGCCACCTACTCGAAACACACACAAGAGCTGAAGCACAACAGCAAATAGTGTGCTGAAAGGGAGTGTAAAACAGACACTCAACTCAGAAGCATCAAAAAAAGCAACCTGAAAGAGCTAAGAATACTTTCCATCAACAGCTTGAGCTTAGCCTGACTTGTGCTACCACAGACTTCAACTTTTCTAATCTCAGACAACACTTGGATCTAGCGTATAAGGTCTGTCCACATGAAACTTCGAAATATGATCAAACTTAAACAAATACATGGGACTTCTAGACAAAGATTAGTGAGAAGTCTAAATTAACCAGCTCTTCAATCTGTGACATGGAAACATGCTGTAAGCACCCAACACCTGGAATTCAGAAGTGACTGCCAGTGATAACAGCTGTGGTAAGAGCAAAGATAGGTGGGGAAGCACTTGCACTCCAATACCCCTTTCTGCAAGGAAAGAAATTAGTTCTGGAGTTTGGACCAGCAGCAGGATCCATCTATGATCAGACTGAAAAGACCATAGAACTGTTCAAGATCACACAAAACTGCATCTCCCAGGTTCATTTCAATGAAGCACGTTCCCTGCAGCATGCCCTGACACCAAGTGGTCACAGATTGCTAAGCAGACAGCTCACACACCTGAACTCATGGCACATGCACAGTTTGTAGGCTGAGAAACACAGGTGGCATAAAGCAAACTTTCAGTCACCACAGTGCACTTCCCAGTCACTCACTGTCCCAAAGCTTAATTACCAGAACAGGGGCAAAACCCTGAACTGAACTCAACACTTTGGTTACAGACAGTTTATGGCAAGAGCTCCCATGTTCTTGGGGCTATTCACAAAACTGCTCCCAGCCACCATGCACCTATACCTTCTCCCAACGCTGTAAAACAGTCCCAAGGAACTCTTGCAATTCTGACAATTTCAAATGTGTTGGTTACAGTTAGAGCTACCACTCTACCTTTTCTCCCAGGATGCCTGAGCGCACTCTGCGGAGCTCTTGCATCTGGCCCCCCACACCAAGCAGCAAACCAAGGTGAACACAGAGTGTTCGGATATATGTGCCTGCTTCACAGCTCACCCAGAAGATACCTGAAATGCAGGATGGGACAGAAGAGTAAATACGTATCTAGAAATTAAGCACATCTACAAGCTCCCTCCAAGAGAACCTGTATGTCCAACCCTTCACAGAACCATCAGCCTGGGGTGATAGATGAAGGTCATCTTTGCACTGAGTGCTAATGCCATCTAATTGACATCATTTGGCTCTTCAATGAAGGACACAGCAGTACAAAAAACAGATGGGATTTGCTTCTCAGCATACCAAAATAATGCATAAAGCAGTTACTGCTTGATGGTGGTGAGGATTTATGTCTTAAGATATCTGCCAAGAATACGAAGCAGTCCATTTCACAGGAAATTTTATCAGCTGTCAGCTTAATAGGAAGGAGGCGGGGAAGCCCTGTTTTACCTAATCTTCTCTCAGGATCATACTCCACCAGCTTGCTCTCATAGATGGTTCTGACTCTCAGTTGTCGTTTGACAGCAGCAATGAGGGGTGGTCGCTGAAACAGCGCGCCTGTCAGCGTTTCTATTGCCTGAGGGTAGAAGCAGAAGTAACAACTCACACCTTGTGCCCTAACACAGGAGCACCTTAGGGTCTCCAGCAACTACGACCACTTCCATAAGTGAGAAATGGCAAGGTTCAACATAATTTGGTGATGCCATATTTAATAAAGCTGATCTGAATCAGTGATGTGGTCAAAATGCTAGCCCTGCTGCCAGTAAGCACAGCTAGGATTTTTCATCAGGTAGCAGTATGTGATCAGACATCATCTCTCATCTTGGGGGGGATGGAGCCCTCAAAGAGGGGCTCCTACCCTGCCAGCACCACTTCACTCCTGCAGGCAGCCAGCCACACACCACAGCAGCTCTCCACTGGGAGACTGCAGGGTCTCTGGAGGCTGCACAGCACCCAGACCCTAGAACAGGAATCGGGGCGCTGCAGGAGGGCAGCGCCGCTGCACTCAGAGAATGGATAAACTTCATCATCACCTCACACACAGAGCACACCTGAGCTCCACTCCTACCCTCTCATGTCCCACCAATGCTGAACACTTCACATGTGAAGTGCCCGCATGGCTAAGAGCATGCTGAGACTTACCCTGGCAAGCTGAGCCTCACTTTCAATTGCATTGTGCAGCCGAACAATTCCCACATACTCTTTGCCTGAAAGAACGACAAGAGCAGTCAGGAGTGGCCACCTGCATTTAATGTAATGTTGACCTCAAGGTCCACACTGCTTCAGAGCCACACATCCACAGAGCCCTGAAATTTTCACAACCACCTCTCCTAGGAAGCGGGCACAGTTTATTATGGAGTTGGTTATTATTCCAACAAAATAAATCTAAGCTACATTTATTTATCTCACTGGACTGGTAGAGGCTGAGGCCATAAATTCAGTTAGTACATGAAACCAATCTGTCAGAAGTGTCTTCACTGACACTTCACTGACTTAAAACAGCACAAGCCCCAGAGAAGCAATAAAAAAAAAAAAAAAAACCCCCAAACCAAAACACCCCAAAAAAAAAAAAAAAACAAATACAAAACTTGTGACAGCATGGATGTGTCCTCACTGGCTTGGAGCAAGAAGGATAAGCAATGCTTAAGCTCAAGGCACTGAAGACCAAGGGTAGCCCTTTCAAAAACAAGAAATCTCCATTTTGTCTCCAAAATGTCTCAAAAAAACCCCTCCACATCTCCCCAGTCACTTAGATGTAAATGGTCCTGGGCAATAAGCATACCTGCGCTCTGCTGAGATTTGACCAGTCGTGTTGCCCTCTCAATGCACACAATGAGGCATCCAGTCACCTTAGGATCCAGAGTGCCACTGTGTCCAGTCTTCTCTACTCGAAGGATGCGTCGGATCCATGCAACCACTTCATGGGAAGATGGATTGGAAGGTTTGTCGAGGTTAATAAATCCAGACCTACAGTGCAAAGACAACAGAGAATAGGAGCTAAACATCATGACAAACATCGCAAGAGTGCAAAATCTTTGACAGTATTTGTCACGGCTGCAAAGAAATGTATTTCTATACAGCCAAATAAGCTACGAGACTCACAGTCGCCCTCAGTGAGCAGATAGTGAGCTGTTCTGTCCACAGCGGGTGATATATTCCATAGTCAAAGAATCCTCTTCTCCCCAGACTGCTCATCAATAGTATGCACTTAAACCAAACGCTACAAACTCCAAGAAGTCTCAAAGCCCAGCAGGCCAAAGGACTTTCCATAAGACCCCAGAGAATTCCTCAAGTGTTTGCATGTCTGTCCACAGACCAGACACAACTCCAGAACAAAGCAAACTTTACAGGAAGTGACCAGCAGGTCCTATTTATACATTTACTGGTTAGTAGCAAGGCATTGAGTCAAGCAGAAAGGTACAAGGGGAATGGAGAACAGAAAGTGTTTTGAAGATATTAACTGTGAAAGGAAAATAAACTATACTGACCCTTATTGCACTCACCTAACATAGTCAGAAATCTCTCTCTTCAGGGGATTAGCACCGGAAGGAAGAGGTGTGTAGTGTGCTGTCATCACATTTAACTTGTCGAAGTTCTACGAAATTCAAGCAAAAGTTACAAGTGTTCTTGAACTCACCTTACTTTCAGTGTTGCTTTGCCCCAATACATCTCCCCAGTTACACGTCTGATTTGTACATTTAACTGAAAGAGACTCTTTCAAAATGAAAATCAGCCAACAATGAAACCACAATGTTTTACAGAAAGAGAAAGAAACAGAAGTCCTACACCTAAAGAAATAGGAAAGCAACAGAATATCGACCTTTACAATGTAGGATAAATCCAGTGCGCCCCAGAAACTCAGCACAAGCAACTCAGAAGTCTACACAGACCACAGGCAACTGTCAGACCGACACAAATAGCTGAAGAAATCTGGTGAGGCCTTTACAGGACACAGTAAATTTAGAAAGCTGGCATGCAAATGATACTGCTGGACAAACGTTGCAAGGTAATTTCTGCATGCAGAGAGTTTGTCTCTACTTTGAGCATCGTGCATGCTGTTTCTTAGCAGTAGAACTGGACCGAGAAAGAGCTGTGCATCTCCACGGGCCTGCACTGACAGAGGACAAAAAAAGCAGGAATGGGCCACGAGGTTGTCTATAACCCGCTCTACCTTCAGCAGCAAGGGCCACTGAGACGTGTCCAACTGGGCGATCCGGGACTCGGGCTTGATGAAAAATTCCTCCGTGTGCTGAATGTCCTGAGTGTGGATGAATTTACCCGAGATCAGAAAAGGGAAACCCGGAGGCCCGCGCTCCCGCTCGCTGCCATGCGCGGCCTCCACGCGGCCTGTGAACCGCCTCCGAAGCCGCGTCTCTGCTACGCACGGGGCAGCCACGCTCCCTCCGGTACCGGCCCAGGGAAGCCCATTTGGGCACGCTGCGAGGCACATCTACCCCCAGCACTACTCCCGGACCGTCCCAATGCGCCGCCACAGACTGGGGCTGACGAAACCCCCAGGGACCCCGAACCCGGCCCCGGGCAGCTCCCACGCTGGGCCGGCGGCCCCGCACTCACCGCTACATCCTCATCGGGAAGCACCCGCTTTTCCTTCTTCCGGCGCTTCTTCACGCTGGAACCTGCGGAAACGACACGCTGACCCTCTCCGCGAGGCCCTGCAGGTCCCGCCGCATCGGGAGCGGGGCAGGCCCGCAGCCCCCAACCCCCCCCGNCTATGCACACCGCGGCCGGCGGGGCGAGAAACCACCCCGGCGGTTCCCTCCGCTGCGCACCGTCCCCGTCCGCCATGGCCGCGCCGCGTGGTAGTGCCACCGCCGCGCAGAGACCGGAAGGACCGCCCCTTCCCGACAAGCCCGTGCCAGCACGTGACCGCTCCCAACCCAGCGCAGTACGACCCAAGGCCACCCCCCGCAGTAACCCACAGCCGCACTTCACCACCGGGGAGCGCCAGGCCCCGCCTCCTCCCAGTTTCGCCCCCACTCTACGACGGCAGCAAGGCCCATGCACCCAGCAGGTGCATTTTTACTT
>VXBL01002585.1:0-71118 GCA_013400195.1 Aramus guarauna
GGTCCCTCCCCCGCGTTGGAGCTGGAGGGAGCTCGACGCTGGAGCCCCCAAGAGCGGTGGTGAGGGAGGCGTGCCTTCTTTCCTTCGCTTTTTTTGAACGTTCTTTGAAAACTTCTAAAAAGAATAACCGAAATCTTTAAAAGCAAGGGGAAAATACCCCAACATTACGCCACCATCTTGGATGAAGGCAAGCGGCACCCTGCCCTTATCCAAGATGTCCGCCACGCCTGAGGGGGGCGGTCGCCGCAGCCTCCATCGGGAGCCGGGCCCGCGCGGGGGCCGCCGGGACGGTGGGGGTGTGTCGCTGGGGGCGTGAGGCGGTCGCGGCTCCTCCCCGGGCTATATGAGGCGGCGGCGGTGGCGGGGAGGGCGGTGAGCGGTTGGTTGTGCTGGGCGACATGGCTTTGCTCCGGGAGGACGCGCAGAGCAAGGTGAGGGCGGCGGCCCAGGCCCGGCTGAAGCGAACTGTGGGGGTGCGGCCGTGCCCCACCGGGTTGAGGGCCGTGCTCAGCCCTGGGCTGGCCCCGCGGGGTGTGAGGGAGCTCCCTGCCCTCGCTCCCTCCGGCAGCGCTGGTGTAGTGGCAGGTTCTTATTTTTGTTCGTTTTAGCGATTGCACTTTAATTACTGGGTTTCTTAGCCCTTGTGCTGCTTGCTCCCTGTGCCCGAGGTCCTCTGAGGGCAGGTGATCAGCCTACAGCTGCCCAGGGTGAGTGTGGGGTGCTCCCTCTGAAGGAAGGGGTGCCTGGAGAAAGGTGGGGGGGAGAAGAAAAAACAGGGTGGGAAGGAGGAGAAGGAAGGGCTCTGCAGCTGCCACAAGGCAGTGCAGGCTGTGAGTGGGCCGTCTAGTTTGTGGGGGGAGCAGGGTGATGAGCTGGGCCTGCCGGGGGGGATGCGAGAGCTGGACCTGTTTGTCAGGACCTCTGGCTGGGGACTAGCAGTGAAGTGCTGTAGGTGCTTCTGCTAGAGGTGTTTAAACTTGCTCTTCCTCGGTGGGTCAGCTGCCTTGTGTGTCTGACCAGCCTTCCTGGTTGTGTGGCCTGTGTTAATTAGGCTGTCAGCTGTCACTTCAGCTGTGACGCTTCTTTCCTTTGGTTGTCACATCTGTAGCTGGCTTGGTTTTCCTTTCTCTGTAGTAGCAGTGAAGCTTTAAGCACCAAGGAGGCTTATGTCTCGTCTTTGAGGGAGCATGGGGTGTTACCCAATGTTGAGGCTCTAAACTTCTCAGAGAAAATGCAAATTAAATGATAAAACAGGAACTTTGTGAATTAATGTATGTGTATGTAGACAGTGTTTGAAATCAAGCCAGGCAGCTTGTCCAGTATGAGGAATAATCTACCTAGTCTATCCGTAACTGTCTGTGAGCTGTCTATTTGATTTACACTCAGATGCAACAGTATGAAGTTTCCCGTTGTGACTAAGCTTAACTTGCAGGAAGATGACTTGTGTGTTAATCTGTTAAGGGTGCTTAAGTCTCTTTAGTCTGTTTTCTCCAGCATTTTGGAAGATGTATATAGGCTGACTTTTTTTTAGATAACATCCTTTCATCTGCTTCTCTGGCATATGAATCTTTTAAAACAATCTTGATCTAGTAGAAGCGTCAAAAGTTTGAATAGATGTTTTCTAGTTATTTGTTTTGAGTTGTAAACTAGCTGTTTCTTTAACCTTTTTCTGCTGCATGTGAAACTATTAGTATTAAAGTGTCTGCTACTTGAGAATACTGTGTGAAAGTCTTTAGGCTTGCAGGATGTGCAAGTGATGGGTGGAGGGGAAGGTAAAATATCAACTGTCTTGCTGTAGTTGGTAACTTTGGGTGTTTATGTGCCATTTCTAACTTAGCAGACAAGAATATTGGGGGGAGGGGGAAGTATTCCCATGGTGAGGGCTGGAGTAGCTTTAAAGTGTAATGCTAAATGGCCAAAGATTAACTACCTTGTTTCAGGTAGTAGGGCTCTCTTGGTATTTCAGCAGTGGGGAGGAGGACAGGAGTATTTCTATCTTGTCTATTCCTGTTTAGGTAGGGAAACAGCAACATGGAACTGGTGTGTGGCCAGTAGATAAAAGCTTATGCCTATAAAGGAAGCTTCATTAGGTGTTAGCCTTGAATAGGAATCATTGGTAAGTATAAACTAAAAAAACTGACCCTGAGGTGGTGAAGCAGGAGAGGATCAGGATATGTAGGAAGAGGAAGGGAGGTTAGGATAAGGAAGATTGGAAGTGCAGTGGGAAAGATGGTGTAATCTGTCATGGGGAGGAAAAGGCACTTCAGAAAGTGAAGTGAGTAGTGGGACTGCCAAGCTAAGCTTGTGCAAATACCCGGGTATTTCTTAATGTCGGTGGCTTGATAGTATTTTAAAGGCTCCAGTCTGCAGTTAAACTGTTCCAGATCAAAATACTGGGAGTGAGTATTGTAGCCCCTCTTTCTCAGAACAGTCAGTGGAAGGCAAAATGGTATATCATAGCCTGTTATCACTCCTGAACAGTGGTTCTCAGTGCTAGACAACTTCTGTTACGTGCTCTGGAAAGAATGGGGGCCTACTAGAGCTTGCTTACACTTAGCAAGAAAACAGCTTCTGCATGCTGCTGGGCTCAAAAGCAAGTAGGGACGTGAACTGCTCACACGGTGAAAGCTACTGGATAAGGAAAATGTACTGTCAAGGGCATATAGCCTCCATGAAGCTGGCCCAGCAGTTTGGGCTAATGACACAATTTTAAATCCATAGGAGGTAAAAAGAGCATGGTGAGGCTGCATTGCTGAGACTCCCTACCACCACCTCTGGCCTTGCTGCAGGGGGTCAGCAAAACATTGCTTAGGTGTTTGCTTCTGTTGCACAATTTTCATTTTAGCTGGGCGAGCTTCATGTTACAGATGGCACATGGGCTAAAAGTGCTTAGCCACAGGTTGTACTCTGCAGGCAGACTGCTGCAGCAGGGTGGATTTGACCTGCATTGCCAAAGCTGTTGCTTGACCCCCCTTGAACTGAGTGTAGGTGTCCTGTGTGCTGCGAGGTGGAGCAAGGTGAGCTAGAGAGGCTTTTGCTCAGACTATGGTCTCCTTGACTATTGATAGTATCCTTCCTGCAGCTCCCTCCCTCTGTAAGGAGGTGCGTGACCATTTGGTTTCTGCGGAGAGTGATGCAGAGATCCTGCTGACAGGAGAGCTAAGTGATCAGGCCATCTTATTGCACAGCCAGTGGCAACAGGTCCTCTGGCTATAGAGGCTGCCTTCTGCTTACTTGGCAGGCACTGCACTTGGTGAGGAATGCTATTTCAATGTGACTAAATTGAGCTGTTATTCCCTCTTTATCTTTGTTCTAAGCAAAATAACTAAACCATTGCATCACTGGAGTTTTACAGTCCAAAGTCACAAATTTGGGAAAGTATTTTCTATAGCATAAGTAGCAACATGAAGACTGCTTCAGTTTTCCTGGTTATATATAACTTAAGACTGTTCCAGCTGAATGTTGGAGCTAACAGCAAGTCTGTCATGAAGGCTGCAGAATCAAAGCTTCATATTGACTGTGGTGGCTCTTTAATGCTCCATGCATGCAGTGTACCTTCAGACATATTTATAGTATCTTGATTAAAGGGAAACTTAAGCAACTTGTGCAGAATATGACTGAAACATCATTCCAGCAACTAATGCCACTAATATCTACTGGCCAGGTTAACTCCTGGGTGTTGAAACAAAGCCCTCTGGAACTGAAGGCTCTGTATAAACTGCCAGAAAACATCATGATCTTTTAGTGCTCTCTGGAGAGCACTTAAACTGGTTTAATTAGAAACACTACTCTGTAAAAAGTAATGGATGCTGGGTGGTGTCAGATGTAATTACTACTGAAGTCTTGTACATCACTGTTGCTTGAATGACAGCAGGAAGGTGATCAGTAAGAGGAGAGGTTTTTTTAATAAGGTAGCTGGCAATAAGCAGAAAGTTGTGACATGTAAACCCTTGTGGAAGGGCTCCTTGTTCTTTCTGGGAGCCTGGCTGTGTGGAAAACACATGCATTGATCTGATTTTTGAGAACAAATACGGATTCTTATTTCACCAGTGATCGGATGTTGTACCCAGTTGCTTGCACTGGCAGATTCTTTTGTTAGAATGCAGAAGTACCATTGAGTCATGCAGAACTGATGCTAAAACTGCAAAGGGTGTCATTTTAAAAGTAGTGGTTCAGGCCACTCAACAGAACTAAGCAGCTTCAGTGACTGAAGCATGAAGATGTGTTTACACTGGATGAGGCCTGATCGGAAACTTACGTCTGCCAAGCTGAAGCCTGGGTAGCTGATGGTCATCACTGGATTGTACTTAAACGATATAACTCTTTTGTATAGGGTTTTTTTAACATCTCTAAGCCAGTGCTGTAAAACTCTACCTGGATTGGTCATAGTAATGCTCTCTGCTGTCTCTTCTCTTGGGCTTCCAGATCAGGTGATTATGGTAGTGTCCTAATTAGTACCGTAATATCTATTTTTAGTCTTCTGGTCCTGAAGCCTAGAAACATTAATTAATATGATCGCTGGCTGTTGTTCTGGAGAACACTGCTTGATGTCTTGTTGTAATTTCCAGGTCAGACAGTTGTGGTGGACAGTATCTCTATTGAACAGGAAAAAGTGTTTGTTTTTTTCCTTGAATCTCCCAGAAACCCTGGGGATCCTGATAAAAGTCACTAAAGAGGCACAAGCCTAAAAGTGGAAGGCATCAGAGCAGCTGTAGCAGTTGCTGTAGTCATTGCAAACCAGAAGCCTCTAAGCTGTTTCTGAGAAAGGGAAATGAGAGGTGAGCGTGGGCACACTGTACTGGGTTTGGGTGTTTCAGTTTCCAGCCCAACCCAGCTGTTTCCCCACTGTACTGCTCTGGGAGTCACCATCCTCTGTACCTCTTTGAGCATGTGCTGCAGGTAAGGAATAATCTCTCACCAGATGCTGAGATTGGATTATATTGCCTCAAGGGTGTGGGGCAGTGGACTGGTTTCTGCTAATTGGGATGGGGAGACTTCAGTTCTCTTGTCCACTGCCTGGAGTGCAGGGAAGAAGCAATGACATCCTAGCAGAGAAATGCCTCCAGGCATGGCAGGCCAGAGAGCTAAGACAGTATTTTCCTGGGAATGTCTTAGGTTGGGTGCCTGCTATGATAAAGGAACAAGCCTGGGGCCTGGAGATGAAAGTTTATTTCCTTTGCTCTGCACAGCCTTCCTGTGACCATAAGCAAGTTGGTCCTCATTCCTACTTGTAGGATGGGTGTAGGAGGGATGGTGAAATGAAAGGTCCTGAATGATAAGATGCTAATGCTGCAGGAGCAGGTGCTTGTGTTGATCAAAGCTTGAAATGGAACATCTGCTCTAGGTGTACTGGGTTAGTGCCTTACAGAGCTGTGATAACAAGAGGAGGGCTTCTTGCTTCCAGTTCACTGGAGAAATGCTGCCCCAGCACTTTCTGTAGGGAAGCAAAACATTCCATCTTCCTGAAATGTGAATGCTCTCTGTAGTCTGAACCTTGCTGCTATGATTGTGTAAGCCTAAATGTCTCTGGCCTGGAGTTAGGAGCCTACAGTGATGTTCACAGGACTAGAGCAGACCAGTGGCTTTTTAATCCTCTGTTTCTTATGGCTCCAGGTCCTTCACTGAAGACCAGACTCCTGAAGGGTAGAGGTAATAATCCTGTTCTGTCTTCAGTGATATGCTTGATGTTTGAGCTTGCAGGGGCCTTTAAGTATAGGCTGGGTCATGTACATTTTCAGCAGATGTTTAGGGTAGGAGAGGTACAAGATTTTTCTTTTAGCAAGTGGCTTCATGTAGTCCTGAGGGGCAGAATCACACCACTGTGTATAGGGGTGTTCTTGACTCTTGTGCTGTTTCTCACTTTGGGCCCATCTGCTCTGGAGTGCACAGCTGAGCACTGCTGCTGACTCCCAGTTGCTTCTGTCTAAATAACATCCTGCTGGGGCAATAAGCTCTCCTGCAGTAGCATTCCTGGGCACTGTTGAAGCTGTAGGTTCTGTGTTCTTGCCCCATTGCCTCTGCAGTTTATGGTGCTAGTGCAGGGGAGAAACACCAGTGACATGTGATGCTTTAATCTGGCAAAGCAGTAACATCTTGTGTCCATACCTGCCTTGTGCAGGCAACTACTAGGCATGGAGGGGGGTGAGGACAGCATCTAATCATGCATTACTTTCTCAACAACACTTATTAAGAAAGTTCACAAATTCAGGACTGGCTGATTTGTGTAATCCTTTCCTTAGTTTAGCTGAGAGGAAGCAGTTTCCTTTGGCTTATCATACTTTCCAGACTCAGCAGTTCATATTGTTAGCACTGCTGATCCTGTTTGGACAGTAAAGATAAGTAAGCAGGATGCAAAACACTGGGGTCTGCATCTCACTGCTTTGGCTGTGTTATATGGCTGGGAAACACTGACCAACTTGCCTTTTATTCAGTTGGCAGCAGCAAGCTGTGTTCCCAGTGAAACTAATGACTGAACAGTGGCATTCTACCTATCCTTCCTCTAGTGTTTCAATGGGGCAGCTTCAGCCCAAACTGATGTCAGTGACCTCTGAACCATGTACCTTTGTGCTGTTTGGTCTGTGTCTTCCTAGCAAGTACCAGAATCACATGCCTGGAGGGGAAATGTAATAATCTGTCCCATGGGGTGACTGGAGAGAAGTGACTGTACTGTTGGAATCCCCGTAATGTTTGGAGTTCCACCATGTCCATTTGGGTGTAAGGAGTGCTGGGACTGCTAGGAACTTTGCTCCAGGGCATGCTCTGTAAGCTCAATGTTCTTGCTTGCTGCCAAGACAATATCCAGGATGGGATAAAAGCCTTTTGTCCTACAGAAGTCAGAATGGGAAGCTCAATGTGCTGCATACAAGGTCTTTCTATAGTCATAAAGCTTAAAGGTGTATCTTTTACTTACCTCCTTCTAATTCTAGCTAACAGCTATGTGTAGAAGACAGGTAGAAGTCTTTTTAGTATGGCTGGATGGATGAGGGTACAGTGGCTGGGGTATCCCTCACTTAAGCCTGAGAGCCTGATCATAGATGATGAGCAGTAACCATCGGTGGAAGTGGGAGTCTAGGCAGGGACTGGCTGGATAGAGGCAAATGCACGCTAGCCTGACAGCTGTGTCCTCTGCAGGCAGCCGGAGAGATTTGTCTACCAGATCTGGACTGCAGTACAGAGATGGCCAGACTAGGGGGAGGGAGTTTCCAAAGCTTTTGGAAGCAAAGCTTCACCTTGTAAAGGGCAACCTCTCAACAGTTCTTACGCAGCTTTACAGAAGCTTAAGACAGCATTCAAGCTATCTGTGATATGACAGGATTGCTCAGATGCTGTCTGGCACCATTTGCTTGCAGGCTTTGGTGCTGAAACTTGTGCTTAGCAAGTGGTAGGGGCAAGCTCCTGGCTGATGGGGTCTGGCACTAGTATGCTGCAGGGTGGTGAAACAGTATCAGCTGTGGTCCAGTTTTCTAGCTTGCTTTCCTGGGAAGGCATTCAGAATTATCTCTAAAGGATAACCTTGGGATTCAGCCTGGTTCTGACAGTCACTCATCAGCAAACTTCCTGTGTTGTGACCTTGATCCCCAACAGTTTCTCCCTTATGCAGAAAATAATGATTTGTTAGGCTGCAGCACTGAAGGGAGGGCCTCTTAGACAGATCTCATAGCACAGGAATCGCCATAATGCAATAGGCTAAGGTTCTGGCGTGCTTCTGGAGTACAGATGACTGAAGATGGTGATCGCTACTGTCTAATAACTTGTAAAAGTCTAAATACATGATTCTATTTGATGTAAGAACTGGATGTATGCATTAATCTTGGTAATCCCCACTGGATATGTTTAAAGCTTTTTTGCTTGCTTCTGAGGTCATGTAGTGAATTGAAGCTATTTATCTTCAGTGGCTGGGTATAAGCAGTGAAGTACAACTTGATAAAGGAAGCTCAAATTATAAACCAGAGGGAGAAATGTGCTGGTGGCTATGCTGAATCTTACTGACTCTGAGTGCAACCTGGCTGCTTCTCTGGTTTCCCAGAACAGGGCAGCATGCTAGGCATCAAAGCCTCATCTCAGTGAGTAAGTGCTGTCTTTATAAGAGATTTCAATAGGACTATGACTTGAGGATGTTAGTGGTATATAACCTCAAGCATCTTCAACTAAGAAGGCTATTCCACTGATCTAGAAAAGTTTAACTTGGAATGAAGAAGTAAATACCCAAAGGAAGATGCTGGCTCTGCTTAAGGCCAGTGTGAAGGCAAGTCTGGTCTTTATTGAACCTTGTATGCTCTGAGGTCTCCTGTAAAGGGTTCCTCACATAGCTTGCTCAGAAACCTCTTCTGAGCTGCTCTGATTGGAAACAAATAGCATTAAAATGTTGCCAAAGTTCTGTCTAGAATGGATAAGACAAGACCTGAATTTAGGAGAGGAAGAGACTTGCAGTTACAAGCAGTAAATAGCTTTTTGCAAAGCAAAGATCAAATATCTGAGGCTAGTTCTTGTACCAGTTTATTGGGGCTTTCCTTAACAGCAAATCTGCATTCTAGCGGCGATGAATAATATGATACCAGGTATCCTGAAAATAAGATTAAATAGATGCAATGATAGTGCCTCAGTGTTCTTGAGTTTTGGTCCTGCTTCTGGCAAACAGTTGGCTTTTAGACTTTATGGGAGCCTGAAGATATTTCTTGCCTTACTTTCCCCAAGATCAGAGAGAATGTAGTGTCTGTGGCTGTCAGAACAGCTACTAGAACATGTGCAGTAGTTTTGGAAGATCAGAATGGCAGTGGTGGCCAATGTGGGCCTGGTGAGGAAGGATCGGGCTCTTGCCTATGGCTTGCTATTTGTAATAAATGAAGGCAGTTAATTCTTCTTGCCTTAGATTAAAGCAGCTCTCTGATGTAAGAGTGAGGAAATGGGTCACAAGGCTAGGCTCTTAAGAGCTATTCTGCCACATATTTTGGAGGCACAGGATAATGAAGAGAACTTTTAGGGTTGGTGCTATCTTCTAAATGACATAATAGGCTTTGGCTTGATATGCTTCAAGTAAACAAGCTGGAGAAGTACTGGAAGGAGGATAATTCTTTTGAGAAAAGACTTCCCAAATACCTCTAGTGCCATCTCTAACAATCGGTTCTTCAGACTTTCAGCTAACAAGCCTTTTTCCTTTCCTGTGTTTGGAAGGGAAAGCTCATCACAGGGATGTGCAGGTAGTGTCACGGCTGTCATGATTGCCCATATGTGCCCTTCTGGAGGCAGTGGTTTAGTGCAATATGGTTCTTGATGCTAGACTGGTCATCATCTGTCAACACTAAACCTACTTGATGCTTGACCAAGGCTTATACTGTGAATTCTGTTGCAGCTGAGGTCTGTATCTGTAGACCTGAATGTTGATCCTTCTCTCCAAATTGATATACCTGATGCCCTAAGTGAAAAGGACAGAGTGAAGTTCACTGTACATACTAAGGTAAGATCATGGGGTAGAAAGTGGCCTTCATAAATGTTATGCAAGTAATCTGTATATTTCTAACACACATGCCTGTGAAGATGGGCTTGGCAATGAAGGAAATCTAATTAGATGGAGCTTTTCCACTTAAATGCCTGAGGGTGTGTATATATATGCAGAAACTTCAGATTTCCCAAGACTTGAACACTCTTTCTAAACAGAGATAAGGTAGCTGATACACTAAATTGGCTTTGCTAACGAATCCTAGCTCAAGACAAGAAGGCTGGGGGGTAGGGGTGGGGAAACCAGCTACTGTGGAACTTCACAAAATAAACTGCATTAATGCTGTTCCACAACAGTGCCTTTTCTTTAAACAGTCTCCTTACTAGTAAGGCTCTCGAATGAGTGCCAGCTCAGCTAAAAGGGAGTAGGCGAGGCTCTTACTAGGCAAAATAGCTTCCTTTTGGAGATGGACAGAGCTGTTTCTAAAAGCACTAATTTACAAAACAGTAGGGCTTCTATATCTTCTCTTCCAGACTACACTGCCAGCTTTTCAAAGCCCTGAGTTTTCAGTTACAAGGCAGCATGAAGACTTTGTGTGGCTGCATGATACGCTCACTGAAACTGAAGAGTATGCAGGACTCATTGTAAGTACTTCCTAAAAAATGTGACTAAACAAAAGACTACAGTGTTTTAAAGTGCATACTAGTAAGGACATGAAGTCGGATTTACCAATGTTACTAGTGTTTCATGACTCAGGTATTCTATATGTTTCCTTTTGCCTCAATTACAGAAGAATTTGGGTGGTATGGCTCTGTTAACTTTCTATATAGCTCGTAGCAGCAAAAAAACTCAATGCTCTCAGAGTTCCTGACTCTATGATGGTACTAATATCTGCCTGAAGATGACCGTGAAATACTCTATTTAATGTAGTCTTTCCTATCATGATTCTTTAGGAGGCCCTGTGGGCCACAGAAGATGGCTGTTTACAGGGTGGATTATATAGGCTGTTTCTCTCAGTTGGCTTCTCTCTTGGGCAGGAGTAGCACAGAGCTGGGAGGGGCAAATGGGGGCCTAGACATCAACATGCCTCTAGAATACCTGAGTGCAGAGCCTTACTGGCTTGCCATGATCAGACAAAAGGGTCTCCTTCCAGAGAAGGCTAGAAATAATTTTGGAAGACTTTGTTTGCTAACATCTATCACTAACCAATTCCTTGGCTAGATACCTCCAGCACCTTCAAAACCTGACTTTGATGGTCCCAGAGAGAAGATGCAGAAGCTAGGTGAAGGAGAAGTATCTATGACAAAAGAAGAGTTTGCAAAAATGAAGCAAGAGCTGGAAGCGTAAGTAGAATGAGTGTACTGCCAAAAGGTGCACTTAAAGAAGCCTCCTGGGAGAGCAACTTATTTGGTGGTAACTGATCTTGAGTGTAACTATTTTATGGAGCGGCAGACACCCTTCAATCTTGAAAATCTTGGAGCTGAGGTGTTGCCAAAAGTTTCCCTCAAACTGGACATCATCCTAGCTAGAGAGATTGAAAATAGCTTCTTTATCACTAGCTAGCTATTTCAGAAGCATGCTGTTGAATACTTTCACTGGATAAATGTAAAGCAATTCTTTGTGTACTGAAGAAGGCTGTACAAGAGAGGAGCTCAGTCTGTTCTTTCCTTTCAGTGAATACCTCGCTGTCTTCAAGAAGACTGTATCATCACATGAAATTTTCCTTCAGCGGATTTCTTCTCATCCTGTGCTCAGCAAAGATCGCAATTTTCATGTTTTCCTAGAGTATGACCAGGATGTAAGACACTTTTTTTTTCTTCTTTCTGAGTGAGGCAAGATGTTAGGAATGCTGTTGCTTTTTCTGGCTATTGTCAGAATGTTATGTAAATCTATGTGCAGCATCAGCAAGCAGATATTGCCAGTACTTCTGTGAGATGATTAAAGGATCTGACCTTTAGACCTTTTTCTGCTAGAAATCTCAGTGTTTCTTAATTCTAGTCAAGCTGGTTAGGAAACCAGCTCTGTATATCTTAGGAACAAGTATGGTTCAGGTGTACCTGTGCTGTGTTGCCTGGTCCTAAACTGGAAGAATGCAGGTGTATTAATGTTAGTACTGCATCTGTTTTGTCACACTTAATTATGAGTGGTAGATGTTCCTCCTTACATATCTTGGATCAACTGAGCTTATTCTGGGATTGGGAAAAATCTGTGGCCACAAAACAGTTAAACTCCTAGTCAAACCATTTGTTACATGAGCCATCTCTATACAGCTTATACGGGTATTATGGAGAGCTTGGAAATCAGCCTGCTCTGTCACATGCTACATATAAGTGTGAAAATAGTCTTTTTTTGCCTTGGGATAACTTCAAAGCTGTCTTGGCCTCTCTGTTGCAGCTGAGTGTTCGGAGGAAAAACACAAAAGAGATGTTTGGTGGCTTTTTAAAAAGTGTGGTAAAGAGTGCTGATGAAGTCCTCTTCTCTGGGGTCAAGGTAAGGTAGTTGGTTTACCTCTTTCTTACCCTCATGTTCTTTTGTTTCTTGTTTCCTGCTCCAGGGAAGCTAGTTATGTTTGCTTCAGGCTTGATGTATGTGAGACTCAGTTACTGAAGCTAACCTTCCTTGTTACTGCTGTCCTAAGTTGGGTGGAGTAGCCTATATTAATTTTGATTTCTGTAAAAATAAGACATGGAAGCTATAGGCTGTTAAAAATTTACGTGTATATTTTAAGTATCTGGTAGATGCACAAGAATTGCCTTAAGACAAGATACTGGTGAGGAGGAAGGAATTTTGCTTTCAGCAAATGTGCTGTTGGCTTTTTGTATGCTTTAGAGCTCTGAACAAATGTGACTTATGGGTTTGTGCTTGCACTAGATAAGATCAAATACCTAAGACTCCTGTAGCTGGTCTAGCTTCAGCTTTTCTATCATTTTGTCATAGTAGATGTCTCTAACAGATTTGCTGTCCTAAACACAGTGTCATGAAATACGACAGTGCATATAATGTTTGGTGTGAATGTGAAGCAAGCTTATAAACTGCTTAGCTGGTGTGTTGCAGCAGGCCTGGGAAATAAAATTCCCATAGTTGGTAGCCCTAAGGGCTGTCCAATACCAACTTAGTGGTTGCTTCACAAAACCTGCAGTGAGTGTTTAAAGTCCGTCTTCACTTCATTGTGAAAAAGAAGCTTGCTAAACGGCTTGGTTTATCAAACCTTTGGCTCAGGATCTTGTCTTGAACTCTGATCTTCCATAAAGATTGGGCACAATGGTGGCTATGGTTATTTCTTTGCCCCTTCCCAAAATGGGGAAGAGCTTGTATTCTGCAGTAAGTAACAGGTCATACTTTCTTTCAGGAAGTAGAAGACTTTTTTGAGCAAGAGAAGACTTTTCTTGTAAACTACTACAACAGAATCAAGGATGCATGTGCAAAAGCAGATAAGATGACAAGATCTCATAAAAGTGAATCTTTTCAAAGACCTTTCTAAAGACCTTGTAGTCTTACTGATTTTTAGCCTGAAAACCTTGTCTTGTTCTTGCAGATGTTGCAGATGACTATATTTATACTTCAGCTTGCTTGAACAGCCTGGCATTAGAAGAACCTACAGTTATCAAAAAGTAAGCAATTCTGACTGTTCATAAACATGTCCTGAGTCTGGGAATATCACGTTCCTTCTGTAAAATCCAGGGGATTGAGTCTTAGCTGGTTTGAGTTTCTTGAATTGCAAATAAGTGACACTGAAACTTTCTTTCCTCTGATGCTCCTGGTGCAGCAGACCTAAAACTATCAATTGCATCTGACTGTTAACTAGCTGATCTTTTGCAAGTTGTGCCCTAGAGCTGAACTGAGCTGGTCATCAAAGCTCCTTTGAAACAGAGGAATCCTTGAATTTTTTTCAGGTCAGAATCTCCCAGAGAATATGGGAGAAAGGGATTATGCATCTGTGTTCTAATGTGCTGTTAAATACAGCCACAGCTCACACTAGGCCTGTATTACCTTCTGGACCTTAAGTTCCACAATAGTACAGGATTTTAAGCTATGGGAACCTATTTACCTTTTCTGAGGTAAATTCTTCCAGCTCTCTAAACTTTGCTATCAGTTTACAAAGACCTTGTTAAAACAGAGTATATAGCTGAATAAACAAGACTGTTCATGCCTCTTGGAGGGTAGCAGCAGGGAAATTCTCCACAAGACCTTTATGGTCTAGAGATCAGTGTTGTTACTTTAAATGGTGTCTAGCTGCTCAACTGTACTAGTCTGTTAGGTAGAATCCAGCACCTCTTGCATTGAACCTTTCGTCCCAGTCTTTGCCTACACCAGAGTTCTTTTCAAGCCCTTGTCTGGGTCTGTATGCAGGAGTAAAGTCCAGCCTTCAGCTTCTTGGGTTTCTGCCAATTGATCCTGGCATTTACCAGACTAAGAAGTATCTAAAACTTACTTATGCATTTCCCCCCCCAGGTACTTGTTGAAAGTTGCTGAGCTCTTTGAGAAACTGAGGGTAAGAAAAGCTTTGGGAGGCGGGGAGGGGAAAGATTCTCTGAATCTGGATATTGCTGATTCCTGTTACATACCAACTGTCTGTTCCTTTCTGCAGAAGGTAGAGAGTAGAGTTTCGTCTGATGAAGACTTAAAGCTCTCTGAACTGTTGAGATACTACATGCTCAATATAGAAGCTGCTAAGGTGAGAACAGTTTTCCTTTTGAAGCTTAGCTTTATTACTGGCATGTAGAGAGGAAGAACTCTTTAACTTCCTGTAAGTTAGAGCAAACTGAATTTGAGCTTGCAGCAGTGTTCTAACCCTTCCCCTGCCTCGGTACTCATGACTTGTCGGTAAAACCAGTGATAACTAACTAAAAATCCTGAAGTAAATCTGAGTTAAAGTACTTTATGAATATGCAGTAACAGGTGAAGGCTATTGGAGTCTGGACTTCCAAGAGAGGTTTGGTAGACTGATGTGACTGCAAAAGCCTTGCCAGCAACTCTTTTCTAATCAATACTTGACTTGGCAAGAGAGTGACTATGCTGAGAAATGGTATCTAGGTATAACCTGATGAGCCTCTTCATTTAGTGTCATACCTCTAATGTCATCTACCCTGGAACGTTCCCTACAGGCTCCCTCCGTGTGGTGTGCTGCTATTAGATATCAAGACTATACTGCTGCTAGATTAGAAAGGAATTGGTGCTGGACCTGTACTGCTTCTCACATCTAGGTTAGTATAGTACTTCAGTCAGTGTCAGATCTCCAAATTCAATGGTAGCATATCCTGTACTAGAAGTAGACTGAGGCAATTCAGAAAGTGCTGTTCCTCCTTAGTGGAGAGGCACACCTTATAGAAGGATAAAGCTACTTTACGGGAACAAGCAATGCCTACAGTAGCCATCGGACTTCCTTGACTAAGGCACAAGTGGGTGTCCTGAAAATCTGACCCTGCACTGGTGAAAGGCTCCCATTGCTATGCTAAGGGTATAGCAGGTTATAGATACTTGTTGGAAGAACCAGGATCTGGTGCTGGAAGAAGTGAAACCTGCTGCTGCTAAGGTAGTTGTAACTTCAATTTGGGAAGTCCTTGTCTTAAGGTTTTGATGCAATATTCCTGTTTACTTTCAGGATCTTCTCTACAGACGTACAAGGGCTCTTGTCGACTATGAAAACTCTAACAAAGCTCTAGATAAAGCCAGACTAAAGAGCAAGGACGTCAGGCTGGCTGAGGCACATCAACAGGATTGTTGTCAGAAGTTTGAAAAAATCTCAGAATCTGCAAAACAAGGTAGAAGAGGCTTTGCTGTATTTGTGCTGAAGGGAGATCTTACTGCAGTCCAGACCTTCAACTACTGAAGGCTTCTGAACACTCTCCTGAAGCAAATAGTCTGGACATCATAAGGGCAGTATAGATGCCTGTAAAATTAATGCGGCTAAATGTTCTTAAGAATGTCTGAAATGGAGCAATGTCAGTAGTAGACAGCCTTAATTGTAAGCCCCCAGTATTTGCTTTCCAGGCTGAACTCTTGTTTTCAGCCACCACCTGAAGGTAACTAATTAGGCTTCTGATTACCTCAATGAGAACTGTGCAAACAGGCTTTTGCTCTGTCCCAGTACAGCCAAGGGCTTCATGCAGTTTCAAACAGTGGTTCTTAGTAGGTGCAGTTGGACAATATAAAACAGAGGAAACATGCTTTCCTGGTACACATGCTACTCCTTTAATGTTCTTGGTTTTTAAATGTTATGTGTTCTCACAGAGCTTGTGTGACTTCTGTTTTATTTAAGTTGTCTTCCTACAAAATCTTTCTGTCTCAGACAAGCTGTTTCCCCACAAGATGTCAGTGTCATGTGATGAATGCATGTTCTGCCTAGGAACAGCAAGAGTAACTCTTGAACCTTTTTTGTGGCCAAATACTGTAACTAGAGCTGTACAACAGAACTCATGAAACATAAGGGCCAGTACTGAAACTGCAGTCACACTTTGTACATCTGTCTTATCTTTGTTCGCTCTTCCCTACAGAACTGATGAGCTTCAAACAGAAGAGGATAGCAGCATTCCGCAAAAACCTAATTGAAATGGCAGAACTGGAAATAAAACATGCAAAGGTGTGTGCTTTTTGGAATTTAACAGGCATAGCTTGAAAGAGAGTACTGTGTAACTTGGAGGATTTGCAGGGTTCCTCTTAAAACTAGGAAGTGTAAAATAGAATAGCTGGGCTTTTTAGCTGATGTCTGAAGAAGGAAAGGAAGTGAAAAACTGTAGTGTACTGCATACAATGAACAAAATGCCGGCAGCCTTATCTGTCTTGCCCAGAAAGTCTGTTTTCAACTTGTCACTCCTAGGACACCAGCCTATTGCACTGCAAGTGAGAAATCTCAATTTTGCAGGTAGTATACAACAGCTCACCTAAATTCTCATGAGACAGCATCATCTGTGGGGTTTGACCCCTCCTGCATCTAGAGGCAGCTGCTGCCTCAAGTATTCCTGAGTGCTGTGAGAGCACATCCTGCAGCTTGTGATCTAACTGTCAACCCTTCTTGCTTGGCATGTCAGTGAAAGGGTATGCTGGCTTTGTAGCAGCCTCTGCCAAGCTTTACAGAGCAGGCTTCAACTCAGCTGTGGAGACCATGCCATGTACTACTACCAGCCTAATTCAGGAAAGTGTATACAGATTATAGGGTCTGTTAATTTAGTGTAGAGAACAAAGCAGGAAGAGGTAACTGCATCCTCAGCTGCTTTTGAAGAAGGAAAGTCTGATTTCCCACTTCATGATGGTCCTGGACTTCAGTGCTGAGGTTAAACATGACATTAAAAGGCTTGACAGTACTCCTCAGTTAGGCCCACTTAAACTTACTATGTCTCTTGCCCCTCTCTTTCCCACAAACTGAGTCATGGTTGCAGGCCTGCAGGAAGAGGCAGATTGTATGGTCTGGTTTTGATGCTTTGCTGCTTGAATGATTGTCTCTGCAGTATAAGCTCTTTAGCATTGTCATAAGCTACAAATTCATGGGATGGACCTACTATTTTGGAAGCTACTTCATTGTGGAAGGCAGGATTTAAATTATCAGTCACACTTGTCTGAAACTAATTCTCTTCCTTTCCAGAACAATGTCTCTCTCCTGCAAAGCTGTATTGACTTGTTCAAGAACTAAGGCGCCTTATTCTGAAAATGTGAAAAAAGCATCAATTGCACTCAATGGCCAGGGGCAACTTGTTGGCTTGACTTCATTAGCTTAAAATAAATATTGTCACTGAGATTCTGTTAGACTAATACTTAAATTGATAGCGATACAATGACTTTCTTGGTATAAATGAGAGCTGAATTGTGTATGAATTGTCTGGATGTAGCTAACATCCTGTTGGCTGATAACTCAAAATGAGTCAAATGTAAGAAATCAATTTGCTGTTGACTGACTTTATCTAGCAGCAAATGTTTTCTGAGAAGAACTTTTTTTGCAGGATCATACAATAATCTGTCTCTTCATAGCCCTGATATATTTAAAACTTACAAGTGGGAGTGACTTATATGTGTAGTAATTTTATAAAGTAAATATCTTAACATTCCACTTCCCAGACAGATTTCTACTACAATATATTTTGAATTTCTATAACTACATTCAGTATTTGTACACTTGGGCAATACAGCAAATAAAGATGTCTGATATAACAAGCTGTTGTATGGTAAGACTTTGTGTGGGATGTAAAATGGCAAACCAAGGTTTTGGGCACAGAACTATCACAAATTACTTATCACCTGGAGCTCTTAATTCAGAGTGCTAGAGATAAATATTTGACTCAGTAGGATTGTTCTTGGAATGGGTGTTAACATGAAATGAGGACTTCAGGTCGTGTTGCTGTTTGAGTAACTTTCTTTAAACTTTTACTTCCTATATGCTGCACATGAAGGAAAACAAGCCTTTCAAAAGCATTGATATGTATAGATGGCTTGGATTCCCTCAGGCTACTTTGACAAAATATGAAGCATTGTAATGTTTCCACCTCCTGCTAGCAACAAGAGGCTGTTTAAAATTTCAGGGCTTCTGGAAGTGCAGCTCCTACCAGTCTTCTGTAAGTTAAACCCCTTAAATTTAGGCCACCAACTGGGTGTGCACTGCCATAGCTGAGGCAACTCAGCCTATAAACCCCAGGGTCATCTTTCCACTGGTGAGCTGTCATTTGGTGTATGTGGATATAGGTCAGTGAGCAATAGCCTTCTAAAGGCAGCTTTCTGAGCAAGAAGAGTATCTGAGCCTTGCTTAATTTCTTGTGACTAAACTTCTAGTCATGTTTGAAATAGGCTATGTGGCTATACTCTGGGCAGACTGCCTGAAGCAGCTTCAAGCAGAGAAGCTCTAAGAATGGGCAGCTCAGTGGCAGTATCTAAGGATTGTTCAATAGTTTACTTTTCCATGACCTGTTGCCTTTTCATTTTGGTACCTATGAAAGCTGTGCAGCCATGTCATCCTGCAGCAGGCTAGCTGAAAAAGTCTGAAATCTGTCTCCTTTTACCTTTTGTTTGACAGGAACAGTTTCAACTTCTGGTTGATTAAGGTTTCTGGAGTTTGTGCTCAGCTTCTGCCCAAAATACCTCATTTCCAGCAGCAGCTACATAAGTATAGTGCTTGCAGATATGTGGCCCCTGTATAGAAGAGAGCTGGTAGGTAGTGTTGCTGTCACCTATGACAGATGTCATATAAACTCTGTTCCTAGCCACTTATCCTGGGGCAACTAAGGGTCCCAAGCTGGCAATTCATGCTGGCAACACTTTGACTCTTCCTAAAAATGCTCACTGTGCCTTGTGCCCTCACTTCTGGTTGTTTCATTCAGAGAAGAGCAGTCTGAGGATCCTAGCCTCTGCTGGTGTGCCGGAATGAGCTTCTAGTGTGCTGTGGTGCTCAGAAGCTATGGTTGCTTCATGCCCTTTTTCACCTATTGACTATGGCTTTGGAGAAACAGCATCTTGCATATGCTGTTTTACCATATAAAATTTGGTTATATGTTGGGTCTTTTTGAACCTAGCTCCAGTAGCTGGATGGTTTTGGAACTTGGAGCCTGTACCTAACAGCCTTTGGGCTCAGTCTGAAGAAATTGAACTCTGACTATGTTTAGGATAAACTACTTCAACTCGGTTCAAAAACCTTTCTTATTTTCCCTAGAGAAAGGCTGCAGCTAGTACCGACATGACAAACAACACTTTATGTCCTTACTCCAGAAACAGTCTATTATGAGTTTCATGAACTGCCAGTAACAGTGTATTTGAAGCTGAGACACCTTTTGTAAAAAAAATACTTTTAGAGCTTTTTCATGAGATGTTTGCTCTTGTGTGGTTTGCAGTCTGAATTCTTGACATAATTTAACTTGGATCAAAGTGTTAATCTGATCAGATTAAAAGTATGCAAAGGACTTGGAGTGGATGTAATTACGGCTTTATACTGATGTTGTAGTTCTTGTTGTTAATTTACAATAACTGCAAGAAATGGTAGCTATAAGGCAGTCTCTGCCAATAACACTCGCTCTGAAGGAAGCTGTTTTGTGTCAGCTATGCCAGTAGAGTGCATTGCAGTCAACTTCAATGTCTGACTTGGAAAATACTAGTCACAGCCCAGATCACATTACTGGAGGCCAGTGGGTGGCAGGCTGGGACAGCTGCTGCTAACTAATTGCACACCTTTACCCTCAGACTGACTTGTAATGAAGTACTGGAGAGGCTGCTGCATACCCCAGTTTCTTACTGGCAGCTGGACATATTTGATATGTAAGAGAAACTAGCTGCATGTGTGAGGAGCCTGCTCATAAGGAAGGACAGAAATTTTCTTTAAGTGATATAACATGACTGGACACAACTTCCCTTGTAGCTGGGAGCAGATGAGAGCAGAGTTTCATAGATGTCCCAAACAAGGATTGACTCTAGTCAGTATATATACTGATTGTATCTGTAAAGCAGTTTAGCTTTGCAAGCTTGTTACTATGGGTCGCAAATCGACTTTTGAGAACAGGCACAAGCATTGTCGCTGATGGTAACTGTGGTGTGCAGCTCCTCATGTCAGATGTCAGTTCTTCTCTTTCCATTTGAATGAGGTCAGAGGAAAAACTAATGTTTTAGCCAAGTTTACTAAGGTTTGTTAGATATCTAGCTGTAGTGTTGATGAAAGCAGATGCTGCTACTGCCTGGAGGTAAAGCATGCCACTGGCCTAAGCACAAGTGCTTAGGCTAGTTCTATGCAGTCCCTTCCAGCCATGTTCGTTCCAAGAATTTAAAGAGCAGGTCTCTGTGATTGTAGCTTGCCTTGTCTGAAATGAGCTAGGGCTTCACCCAGTAGCAGCTCAGCAGGTACAACTCTCCAACCTCAAGTCAGGACATATTCTCTTAACTGGTAACAGAGGTGCATCTGCTTGTACCTTGGTGCTGTGTCTGTGGCCTGTGTTAAGGGAGATAACCTAGAGAAACTGTCTTCCAAGGGAAAATGTTTCTGTTGGCATGCAGCCACTGGGCTGTATAGGATGTTATATAGGATACAGTGCTCTCCTCTCCACGTGGTGAGTTTGGAGTCTGGCTTTTTCTCTTCCATCCTGGGGAGGACCAGATGTCTCCTGTTCTCCCAGGAGAAGCGTGGATCCTGAGGAATCCATCTGTGTGCTCAGCATTAGAGTAAGGTGATTTGTGTCCTTGGACAGCAGTAGCACGTCTCTGCTTACAGAGAAGCGATGATGACTACTGGGATGCTGAAAGCAAGGTGGACTAGAACTGAGTGCTTGGGTGCTGCAGGTATCTGGCTGGCTGCTTCCAGTGGAGCAGAGCTAACAGCTGAGATGAGTGCAGTGCATCTGGAATTGAGTACAAACCCAAGAGAGGAGCAGTAGGATAGCTGGATGCAGAAGACTGCAGTCTTAGTGTAGCATTAGGTTAGACATTAGGAAAAATTTCTTCACAGAAAGGGTTGTCAGGCACTGGAATGGGCTGCCCAGGGAGGTGGTTGAGTCCCCGTCCCTGGAGGTATTTAAAAGAAGGATAGATGAGGTACTTGAGGACATGGTTTAGTGGTGGGATGGCAAGGTTAGGTTAGTGGTTGGACTTGATGATCTTAAAGGTCTTTTCCAACCGAGATGATTCTATGATTCTATGATTTGCAGTGGGTCAGGCAAACTAAAATGAGAGTATCTTTGGGGTGGGTGAAACAGGTGGCAATTGTACTTAGGGAGTTGGCAGTATCTGGATATTGGAAAACTGCAGATGGGAACCAACCTGGTTGGATAAGAGAAGCTCATAAATGTGTCCTGTTGCACAAGATTGCGATTCCAGGTGGTGCAATAAAACAGGGCTTTGTAGCCATAGAAAGGGAATGATTAAGGGTCGAGTGTACTTAATGTGCTGTTTTGCCCTGGCCTATGCAACTACTCACGGTTCCAGGAAGACACATCACTGATGCCAAGGCTGATAAACCAAGCAGAGTTCCTGTGCCTTTTGGATATAGGAAGCCTGGAAGAGCATGGGCCCTTTATGGTAGTTGTTGCTGGGTCTGAGCTTCCCACAGTGGTTCTGCAGCTATGACTGGCTTCACAAGCCTGAGAAACTCTGCTAAAGACCCTGACCTGACTGGGAGCCAAAGTCAGCTGCAGTCTGACTTACTTTGGGATGATTACTGATGTTTTAATTAAAAAGACTCATCATGACTCGGTCTTTTTTTAACATGCTCCAAATTTATTTACCTCCTCTCCATTCAATCTTGTTTCTTCTTGACTGCATGCTCTGCAGGGGAGCTCTTATCTGAGGTCCTGACCTCTAGCAGTTTTGTAGCCTTTTGCTGCGCTTCTAATAGCAGCAAATGTGTATTTCTGAAAACATGGAGTTGGGAAGGTTTTCTCAGCAGGTATTAATAGTTTCTGGCAGTCTCTCTCTGAAAAAAATTGGGAGGAGCCACTTGTTTATGCTGTGAAGCAAAGAGCTCTGCAGAGTTCCCATTCTTGGATGTAGCTTTCAGTACTTTCCGGCTATCCTGGCACTTGTTGCTATGTCTGAGAGCGCAGTTATGACTTATTTCAACTTGTGCTCTTAAACACCTGCGTCATCACTTGGTGCCAGTGGAATATCTGAAATGGATTTGAAATCTGTCAGTCTGCAGCTCAGTGGTCACCAATGAATACAGGCACTAGTGATCCATTTTAATCCCTTGGACTTTTGCCTGACTCCAGCTTTTGACCTGCAGCTCACGGTTTTGTGAAAATTGTGATTCATCTGTTATCAAAATGCTGTCTGGTGGCTGAGCTGTGCTGTGGGGTCAGCCTTGCTTTTTGTTTACTTTTTATGTTATGAAGCCAATGAGAAGGCCCAGCTGAGATCAGAGTCCAGCTCAGCTGGGTTTGCGTGCTTGCATGCTAAAAATAATCCCTGCTAGGCCTCCTTTGTAACTTGAACAGACAAGCAAGCACGGTGCCTATTTTACAGGGGAGGGCATTCAGGTAGAGCATGGAAAAGGTGACTTGCCTGCCGTTCCACAGGGAATTTTTGTCAGAGCCAGAAATTTAACTTTGATCTGAAATTCCACTCCAGGGCTCCTACTGTCTCAATCCACTGCTGTTGGAAGTGGTCAGATGAGTGCTTGTGATTTCAGTTTGGCTGTCCCTTGGCTGCAGTTTACTGCTCTTCTGTGGAGACGTGGTAACTACTAGTATGACTGTTCTGCCTCCACTCCAATGCAGTGAAACGTGTCGGTTTAAATGACTTTCAGTGCTCTCTTCTGTAGGTCTGTTTTACTTGGCAGTGGAATTGAATTGCAAGGTCACTTTCTGCAAGAGAGGGTGGCGGAGTCCTAAGCAGGTGGAAATGCATTGTAAGTGCTTCTCTGACACTTTAGCTTCTTGTTGGCACTCAAAGGTAGAGTGCGGTGGCCAGATCGTGTGTGCTTACTGCTTGCAGCACCCTAACTTCTTTTAGGTAGGGCTGCAGAAGCTTTCCCCATCAGTCAAGGGATTCTCATTCCTTTTCTGTTTCTTGTGTTTAATGTTGCTTTGCTGTTACTTAAATCTTTCCTAAGCCTGTTCTGTGTGGGAAAACACCCCTCAGAGTCTGATTTACTAGTATAAAATAAGGTTAAAAATGTTTAAGGTTCCTGTTTAATGCTGGCCTACTACCTGCTTTGAAAACAATGTACTGCTTTATTGAATCTGGTTTAGTTTGGATCAAGTTTGTTCTGCTCCCCCTCTGGTGGATTTAAAAGGGAAAAAAAAAAATTAAGAAAAGGAGGGGGGGGAAGAGAAAACCTGTGTTTTACAGAACCAGGCTTAGATTGCACCTGTGGCTCAGCCCAAAAACATGCCTCAGTTTTGGTATAACTTAGGGGCTTCTAGCTCTTTCTTGAACTGCTCTTCCTTGAAGTCCTTGCTAAACAAAACTTCTTTAGGCATAAGAAGCTAATGAACAAGTTAGCAGAGACGTTCTAGCAAAGTTAACTTGTCTAGTTAAATTTGAGACAGCAACGGATGTAGTTTCATCACGAGCTTGCTTCCACTGAAAGGGAATGGCCTCACTTCCCCTCCTGTTTTGTTCCTATTGCATCCCTTGGGCTGGTCCTGATGTTCACGTGGCCTCATGCCAAGCTGATGTAACTCACTAAAATGGCATGAGATAGGCCAAAACAAAGACAGGCTTTTAGCCAAGTCAGTGCACTGAGTCTGTGTTCTTGGAGCAGAGAAGCATACAGGCCTGTGCAAGGGCAATTCAGAGGGGATGGAGAGGGGAGACCTTGCTGGGGAGGCTTAGCTTAGCTCAGCTGTGTTTTGAAACCATTGGACTAGCGCTCGTTCAGTGAGCGCTTCCATTTCAGGACAGTGGCACTCTTTTTGCTTCTAAACCTGCAGCAGGAAGGCTTGAGCCATCTAAATGCAAGGCTGTCTGCGTGATGGGAACCACTTTTGAACTTCAGTGGGACCTGTTGTTAGAAAAAGCTTGTCCTTTGGAAGGTGCATAGACAGGTCTTGCTGGGAGGTGGTAGTGGTTGGTGACTTCTTCAGAAAGATTAGTTTCGCAGGCACTAGTCATGGAAATAACTCCCCTTTTGTGGGCAATGTAGTGCTAGAGACTTACTCCCCGCTCACAAATATTTTAAGGAGGGCAGCAAAGTGGGTTTGGACCATGGGTGTGGAAAACATCAGCAAGCTGAAGCCTTGAGCTTCAGGCAGTGCCACTTTAAAATTTTTCATTCTGCTGTGGAGATTATTGGCACAGCCTCCTTCAGTAAATGCAAGGTTGTTGCCATGGAGGACAGGAAATCCCTCGTCTGCACAGAGAAGGAAAACATTGGAAACTGTCCTACTGTAAAGCACAGCTGCCTCTGTGCTGGGAGAGAGATCCTTCTTCTATGGGGTGTTTTCCAAAGGTCTCGTTTTCTTGTCTGCAAATCTTTGCACATACTTGCTCTGTTTCTTAGTGGGCTGCTTGTGCATTTGAAGAAGAGCTGGACAAAGGAAGTGGGAGCAGCTGGTTAGGACTAGTTTTAAGTGGCCTGATTAATGTGAGAAGCAGGAGGGATTTTTGCTTGGGAGTAAGACACTTAGCAAATTTACAGTATCTGCCTCTCCTTTTAACTCTGCAGCTCCTCCTATTCCTGTTTCCTTTGACTGTTTGCAGAGGAAAGTCTCTGCCTTTTCTTCCCTTGGACCTCTTAGAGCAGGAGGCATCTCTGCTGTGGTGGATCTGTGCTCTTTGCCTGGCAATCCGAAATGTATCCTGGCTGCTGTTGCTGGAGGTGGGAACAGCAGTTTGGGCTGTGCCGCTCTAGCACCTGGCCATCTGTTCCTGCAGATACCTAGATGTTTAGAGCTGCCCTGTCCTTATGAGATGGGGAAGAGGTGAGATTTCAGGAAGATCTTTCAGGCTATGTGGGCACTATCTTTCCACTGCAGGCTCTGCAAGAGGACCCAGTTCCCTCAGGAGTTGAGACCAGGCAAATCTGCGGTGGGTTAATCAGCTTTGTCAAGCCAAAACTGTTAACATCATCAAGTTGTATAAAGGTTGAGCTGGTTGTTTGCTGCTATGCATGAATACCTAGCCCATCACCAGTACTTGTCCTTCTTCCCTGCCATCGGCTTCAGAGGCTAGATTAGCAGATTACCAGTGGTGCACACCAGGGGTTATTGATCACCTGTAGATGGACCATGGGATCAGGACTTTCCATTTCTCCAGAGACGGGTTTGTCAGTTGTCTAGTTCTGTCCCATTGTATCTCCACACTGTTACAGTCCTGCGTTGTGTTAGGTACTGAACAGAAACAGGGAAAGCCATGTCCAACTCTGTGAACTTTAAACTCTGCTTGGCAATGTCTTCTGGGCCAAGTTTTTGTGCTGATGCTTGTGAAGCTGAACATGCTGTTTCAAGGCTCCAGAGCATACTCCTGCATATAGACCATGGTGTTATGGGAGGTGTGTCCTAGCTGGAGAGGAAATGGAGCTGCGCTGTTCTACTTCTCATTGTACGCCAGTTGTTGCTTTTAATGTGGTGTACTTCATTTATGTTTAACTGAGCTGTGTTATTCCTAATGCTGCATGCTTTTAAATCAGCAGCAAGGCCTCTGAGGATACCTCTTGGGAGTAGCTCATAGGGATGGCGTGGGTGGATTTGAGGCACCTTTGGCAGGTAGTGTGATGGGAACGGTGTCAAAATCCCAGGGCTGTGATTGTGGGGGTTAAACTCCTGGATCCTCCTTGAAGCTACTCCAGGATTTCCCTGGCAGCTGTTCCCGGATTTGCCACAGCCCAGCTTTTATGCAGTACAGAATGATGCAATCCTAGTTCAAACAACCCTCTTGCACTGTTTCCTCTCATACTGGGAGACCGTCTTCTGATGTAACCTGGCATCGGTGTGTTGACTTGCATGAATGCAAGGCTGATTTACACCGATAGGGTTCTCTGGCTGTGTTTGCCTAGCCCTGAATAAGGTGTGCTGTGACGTCTGTCTGGACTCAACATGCAGTGACCTGATTCGCATCTTCCTTTCATGACTGACCAGAGTGCCACCTCTTCCTTTCTATACCAGCCCTCCCTAGGTATATTTGCACGAGTCAAGTCCCACCCTCTGTGCTGCTTTATTTTCCCATCAAGAGCTGACACTGTGTGTTTTAGATGTCTTCACCTTGACATGATGTGATTCTTCTACTCTGATGTGAGACTGGGTGTTTTAGGCTTTGCATCCATCTATTGCAGGAAGCCTGCTTTGATGTTGGGGCTGGTGTTCTGGGTCTGGGCTGGCACTATTTGGCCTGTTGGTGTAGGGCCTGGGTGGGTTTCTTTGAGGCTGCCTGGTCCTCATGGTGTTTCTAGTTCTGTGGCCTACAAAACATGCAAGGTGACATGGAAACCACTCACTGATGTCAATAAGACAACGCGAAAAAGAAAAGCCCTGCCTGTCTCTTACGTGTGTGCAAAGGGAGAAACAAAAGGGAGGAATTAAAGGCAATAAATGAAAGCAGAGATGGTCTCATTGATCTTCAGTTCAGTTGTCAGTGACAACCGTTCTGGCAACCGTGTGCAGCATGAAGTCTGTCTTTTATTTTCTAGAGGGACTAGGCCATCCTTTTGTTAAAAGAAGAGGCTGAGGAACACGACTCGGGAGAGCGAATGAATCATCTCTCACATTAGACCCCAGGACAGTGTCTCCTTCCTCTGTGGCAAGGATTGGCAAAAAGGATAGCAAAAGTTTTCCTCTTCTGCAGGAGGAAGGAGGGAGGCAATGCCAATGGAGCCAATGCTAAAAAAAAAAAGGACTGATGGGTGCATTTTCCCATCATTTGCATTATGGATGCACACACCTATGAACTCTCCTTCGTCAGACCCTTTGAGGGGCTCTGGAGAAGGGTAGCTTAGAAAATTCTCTGGACTGCATCAAACCAAGTGCAAAATGTAATGTGGCACCGGGATGCTGCATGTGGCTCAGCCTTGGGTAGCGGGGAAGAGGGAAAATGCAATGTTTATTTGCTGTCCTTGGAACTGTGCACGTAATGTTTGCCTACTTGAGTGAAATTGCAAGCTGGAGGATGTGCGTGGAAGGAAGAAAGATGATGCTTGGCTGAAAAACTTTCCTCAGGCAGGGTAATTTAGTCTACAGAAACTGGTTAATCATAGAAGCTGTGTGGTACGCAAGCACACAAGCCTTCAACCGCCAAAGCTTCCTCGGTGCACACAACAACCAGAGGGAGGTACAGTGCAGACAGGGAGTCCTCTGTGGGAGACAAACATCCCTGTGTCTTAGTGGAGACATCTCTGTAAATAAACCACCTGGCTTTGTTTGGTTACAGAGAAGCTAAAAAAGGAGCAAGGACACTGGGAGGACTGGCGCCCTGACTGATAGCTGGTGAGAGATGGATTGCTTTGGTGAGAGACAGAGGTGGTGACATCTTCCTCTCCTCTTTCCTCCCCTGGCTCCACCCATGGCAGGAAGGATGTAGGAATCATGTTATCACACGTTAGCATTGTGCTAGTGAATATTCCTGCTTGGTGTTTGGTAACCTGCTGTAAGGTGGGTCGTGCAGATAAGAGACCTGCAGTGTGGCTTAGGGAGCAGGCAAAGCAGATAGCCCATCTCCTTGCTCCTAGAGCAATGGGTCTGGGGTCTTTGGGCAGCTCCCCTGTGGGCTGGACAGGTAGAGCGCTTTTGGGGACACTGCAGGAGGTATGAAAAGGGACCAATCCTTTTGAAAGCACAACAGAGAGAAGGAAAGGAGAACCCTGAGGGTGCCTTCTGCCCCAGTATGCCAGTGCGAGCGTACCCTGTGCCTACCAAAGCTGCAAGATAAGGCAGTCTTGCAAAGAGATGTGTTTGCAAGTGACTCTGAGCTCTGTGCTGAAACTACACAATCCTTGTTTAAGTGGCCATTGTGCAGCTCTGCAAAGGTGTAACAAAGCAGGCAGGGTAGAGGTGGGCAAGTGGCTTGTCCCCCACATAGTGTCCTCAGTGCATGATATGAGGTGCTGGTTCCTCACAAATTTGGCCAGAGGTTTGGCAGAACACACCAGTTTCAGCACTCCCCAGGAGCATAGTAATGTGGCTGAGAGGTGGCTTCCCTTGCTGTCCCAAGGAGGCAAGGAAAGTGCTGTGTTGGATGGACACACTGACATGCAGGCAAAGGTTGTCTGAGCTACTTTGCCCAGGGTGTGCAGTGGGGAACTGGGCAACAAGCCAATGTCCTGGGCAGATCAGCGGGTTTGGGAGCGGACTGAAGCCTGCTGAGCTCTGCAGAAGAGGCATTTTCTGTCCCTGTAACCTCAGCTTGGGTGTATTGCAAAGCTGCTCAAGGCAGGCAATGGCCTTTGCTAGTGTTTGTGTAACACCCTGTGCAGAGGAGTCCTGATCCCAGCTCTGAGTAATTGCCCCGGGAGCAAATGCTTTTTCAAGCCCCCTGAACCTTCAGGGCTCTTTGGTTTGCAGGGCTTTGTAGCCAGATACGTGCTGAGTGGTAGAGAAAGGAGGAGGCTCCGCCAGGGTTTCGGCTGCCTGCAGACAGTCTCTGCGCTAGTTATGAGAGACTTCTGCAGAGCTGGGCCAGCGAAAACAGGTTCATCCCCTTGGCCTGGAATTGCAGGGATGCTTAAAGGAGAAGAGTTGCAGTGCTACTGTAAATGAGCACAAACTGAAAGGGGGGAAAATGGAGAGGAGACTAGTGCTGCCTACAATGTTGGAATAAGTCGAGGATCCCCTGGCTGCAGGACTAACGCGTCTTAAGCCCTCTTGTCAAAGCACGTAGGGATGAATGTCTCCATGTCCGTGACCTTCATGCTGGCTGATGAGGAGTGTATGTGTGCTGGCCACTCAGTGCCCATATGGAGGACAAGCTCATGTTGCTTGGTGGGAGGAGAGGGTAAAGAAAACCTTTTTCTCTGCCCTGAACCTCCCTGTGGGCTCCACCATGGCATGTATCCCTGCCTGGCCATTTGGTTAGGCCTCCTGTACCTCCCCGTTGGGCTATGCAGGATGTGTTCTCACCATATGGTTTTTGTTGCTATGAATGAGCAAGGCCAGAAATCTGATACGTGAAAGCAATATCACGGCTGATTTCCTGGGGCTGGTAAGGACAGGAATTGGAAAAATAGCTTGGCATGTTTCATTGAGGCGCTTTTTGTAGCGTAGCACTAGGCGGGGGAATGAAAAGTAGAAAATGGAGAGTGATCAGCTGTGACAAGGACACTGCAGCAGGTAGGAGAGATTTTTTTTTTCCTAATATGCATGTTTCCATGCTATGGGGTCCTGCTGTAAATTTGGGAGGAATTTGCTTGTTTACTGAGGCAAGGCTGGGTGAAATTCTCCCTGTTAAGCATCAAAGGCAGGCTCTGCTGCCCTGGCCAACGTTCCCCTCATCACCACAACTTGCTTTCCAGCCTTGGAAAAAGGAGAAACCCCAGAAAACTGGCCTGATGCTTTGGATGGCTGCAAAGGTCAGATCAAAGAGGAATTCATGAATGAGCCTGCAAAAACTGGAATGAAAGAGAGTCTACCCACCCCCAAGGTTCTTGTCCTTAGGTCTCCAGATGGAGGAATGAGCGTGCAGGGGGCTACATTGCCATAAGGAAGTTAAAGGTGTGCGGGAGTGTTGTGTGGCTGGGTTTGGCCAAGTCTGTATCTGACCCAATTACCCGCAGAACAGGGTAGCCATGTCTGTGCTGTCTGACCCATATTGTCTCCCAACTCAGGGATACCTGGAGCATGAAGCTACTTGGCATGGGCTGAAGCCATGCTAGAGACCATCCTAATAGTCATGGTTCCCTTTCCTAGCCAACCCAGAAGCTGCTGTCTCCTTTCTTTGATCCAGTGGGAGGCTGGTTTGTCCTCGTTGGTCTGTGTGAGGGCAGGGGGATATTCCAGCTCTGGGACTTGCTGAACAAGGAAGAGACTGAGCATATCTGAAGGAGGGTGTTTTGGGTGTTTGGTGTTGTCTGGGAGGTGGCAGCAGGGGATTCCTGTGGCTGCCTGTCTCCTGCAGCGGTGCCAGCCTTTCCTGCCAGGCAGCAGGCTTGTCGTGGCACTGATGCCTGGTGCGGGGTGTTGTGGTGAGCGGGCTGGTGTGCTGGAGAACCTTGTGTATCTAACCAGGGCCTGGGACTGCTTGGCAGGGTAATGGGATTGCTTCCCCCACCCTCAGCTGTGTCCAGATCAGCATTTCAGCTTTAAGCCAAATGCCTTGAAATCAGCCCAAGAAAAAAATGCTTTGCTGCTGAATCTGGGATTCAGATGCTGGGTCTGTCTCTGCAGCAGGCACATGCCACAGGCACCCTGGCAGCTCCGTTTGCTGCCCGGCAGCACCCACAAACACAATGTCTGGCAGAGCTCCCACCTTCGCCTTGTCTGTAAATATTTGTATCCTTCCCTCATCCATCAGCAGCCTGGTATTTGCACATGGAGAAGGTAACAGATGTTTGAAGAATTAATTTTCTGTTCAGCCTGTTCATAGGAGCTGTGTGGGAAGGCTTCTTGGTGGGACTGTGGCATAGCAAAGTGAAGGAAGCAGCGGTGTTTCCTTCTGCTGTGTAATGCTGCTAAGGGGCATCGTCTCAGCAACGTTGATCTGGGGATTTATGGGGCGCTGAGCTTATCTAGCAACTGCCTGCAAAACAAGAGGCGCTTTAGGCTTGAAGGACCAGTGTTTGTAGGCTGCTACAAAGAACAGGCCTCTTCGTAAGCTAAGGACGTGTCTAATCTCTCATCTTTTAATGCTTTCGTGAGTCAACCAGTTTCAGTGGTTACATATTTACTGTTTCTTTTTTCTAAGACTCACTGTGGGTCTGCGGTAGCCCAACTGCCCAGCGGCAGGGCAGGTGGGCAGGCATCCCTCACCAGCACTCCTGCAGAACTACAGCCCCTCTGGGATCTGCAACGAGCTGCTTTCCCTTCCACTCCCAGTGTGATGGACAGGTTTCTGCTGCTGCATAGAGCAAGAGGAGATGGTGGGGCTCTGATGTGAGGTTCCCTCTGGGATCTCAGCAGCCTTAAGTTCTTGGGGGCCTTGTTCAGCTGTCCCTGCCTGAATACCATCCTCTCCTCCATCGTGTGCATGGATTTGTCAACACCGCTTTGGTTCCACGGCGTGGGGGTCATCACCCGCATGATTTTTGCCCAGCCTTGCCCCATCAATGGCTGTGTGGTGGACTGGACCAAGGATCTGCTCTGATTTAAATCCCTCTTCCCTCCTGATGGATCCTCCATCATCCTCCCAAACCCCAGACATACCTTATTCCACCATATCAAAAAGCATCTGATAGTTTTCAAACTGTGGTGTTCTGCTAATCCCACTCTGAGGTGTGAAAAAGGGGAAAACGGGGGAGACAAGCCAGGCACAGTGAAAGTAACTAAACTGCTGCAATCACTGTAAAAGCTGTAAGATGCACCCTAAGGGCCCTTCTGCATTGCAGTCTTTGGACAAAGTTGGTTACACCACCCTTGCGGCAGCCTGGAGCGGGTCAGGCATCCCAAGCGGGATGGCTGCTCCAGTGCTGCTGGTGCAGGGAGCACTCTGTTACCACATCCCTCTCAAGCAAAGGGAAACATCCCTGCTTATGTCCCCGGCTGTTAACGTACCGCTGCCTTCTACCAGGGTCTGCTTGACAGGGTTTCACTCCCATAGCTTTTTTTTTCCTGATTGCTGTTCAGGAATACCCATCATCTCTGTCCTCAAACAAAAGCAGCTTTTTGGGAAGCATTTACCAAATGTTTCTCTTTGCAGAAACACAGGCTTAAGCAACGCTCCCTGTTCCTGCCTCCCTGTTTACCCACAACACCAGTTTGTGGGGCTAGGAGTAAAACAGTGCGGGGAACTGACCCAGGCTAAAAATAACCCAGCAAAACTGATGGCTTAGGTGTTGCTGCTGACACTGCTTGTGAAATCATGGCTGTGGTCAGAGAAGGCAGGGGAACTTTCTGAGAACTGCTGTAGGTTTTTGGGTACAGGCATGTTTTGTCTGAAAAGCTATAAGGCAGATATCGGAGAAGGGTTTTGAGAAATATGCTGCTGCTTCTGCTGGCACACCAGCTTTTGCAGGTGGTAACAGCATATTTCAGAGCAAGAAAGCCCCAAAACCTCAATCACACCCAGAATCGGCCAAAATGAGTGTGAATGATGCACCAGCCTAGGTCAGACGTTGTTCTGTTTTCTGATCGATTTGTTGGGGAGATGTTTGCCCTTAGAGGAGTGTAACGCTGGTGTGGAGTCAGAAACTCTTTATTTTGACCTCGCGGAAGGGAAGGGAGCAGCAGAAGGGGATTAGCCAGAGTTAGCCCCTGAAGAGACAGGAATCAGCTGACATTTTTACTGGTAAGTCCCTGCCTCCTCTACTTGCACACTTTCACACTGTGTATTCCCACTTCCAGGAAGTGCTTGTTCTTTTGACTGTGATAGCAGTTTTATTAAAGGCTTTGCTGGGTTGAAAGGAGAGGTACTGGTGGTTCAGAAATGGGCTGTCGTTCTTCTGGCTCAGGACAGGACAGCTGACAGTTCTGTCCTGGCAAGTCTGGCCACACTCTGCCCACATCTGCCTGTCTCAGGGCACTGGAGGGAAGATTTGTTTTAATTATTTTTTTATTGTCCTCATTTCTCGCCTTCCTTGTGGATTCAACCTGGGGGTACCTGGGTGAAGCACTGACTCCTCTCCCTTGCATGAACGTGAGGAAGGGTAGACTCGCCTGTGTGCAAAAGGTCCAGTCTGCATGTCCTGCTAAATGGGACAAGGCCAGTTTGTCTCCAGCCTGGTTGCACGCATGGCTTGGTTCGTAGCCCAGTGAAGCCAAGCAATGCTCTCCCAGACACAGCCAGGGCATGGCTGGAGGTGGTAGCGTGCAGCAGGCTGTCCAGGGGTGGTACTTGTGCAACTGCCCCAGGTTTGGCTCCCTCAATCACCTCCACCCCAGGGCAATAAAACCTGCTTGCAAGAAGGGGTGTAGCCTTCATATGATTAAAGGAAATGGTAATTAAGGCCACAACAGCACTGTGTGGGGCTCAGAGGGACTCCTGCCTGCTGTAGCGTGGCGCAGCTAAACTACATCTCCCCAGCCTCACTTTATTTAGGATCAAAGGAAGTGTGGAAACCCCTGGGGAGAGCTGGAAGTGCTACTGCCTTTCTCTAGCAGGTTCCCCTCTTCCTGAGGAGATCCCAGAGTATGCTGGAGGTGGTAACCTTTCCTCCTCTTGTTCTCCAATAGGAAAATGTGATTGTTTCTGCCCATGCTGGGCAGCATCTTTTTAGTATGATTGAGCTGAGTTAATCCATTACCCCTCCCTAGGCCGTGTATATCTGCTGTACAGCACAGCTGCCACCACCTCCAGACCAGCCAGACCCACCAAGGGATGTCACAGTTTGATGTGGAGAAGGACTATGCCTGTTCATTGTTTTGATTTTCCTTGTTTCTTTCTCAGCTTGGTTGCTCTGCAACTGTCCTTGAAAAGTGGTGGGAATTGGGGAGATATGAATCTCTTGGCTACTTGCATCTCACATCAATGCTTCAGTATTCATGGGAGACCTTGTTTTACTCCTGAAAGGGAAAGCACTGGGAAAGCACCTTCCCTCACACACCACACATTAGTGTCTCTGCATGTCTTCAGAGGAGAGAGCCGGGATTTCCCAAGGAGCACAAGGTAATTAGGTGCCTGAGCCTCACTGGTGGGGACATAGTGTCTGCCTCACTTTGGCCTTGTTTTGGGTTTGTGTGGCAAGGTTTTGGTAGTGGCAGGGGGGACTGCAGGGGTGGCTTCTGTGAGAAGCTGCTAGAAGCTTCCCTCATGTCCAACAGAGCCAATGCCAGCCAGCTCCAAGATGGACCCACCACTGGCCAAGGCTGAGCCCATCAGTGATGGTGGTAGCACCTCTAGGATAACAGAGTTAAGAAGGAGGAAAAAAAAAAACCAAAACCGCAGGAGCTTTTGCAGCCAGAGGGAGATGATGTGAGAAACTCTGTAGACATCAAGGTCAGTGCAGAAGGAGGAGGAGCAGGTGCTCCAGGCGCCAGAGCAGAGATTCCCCTGGAGCCTGTAGAGAAGACCATGGTGAGGCAGGCTGTTCCCCTGCAGCCCATGGAGGATGATGGTGAAGCAGTTATCCACCTGCAGCCCACGGAGGACCCCACGCCGGAGCAGGGGGATGCCCCCGAAGGAGGCTGTGACCCTGTGGTAAGCCCATGCTGGAGCAAGTTCCTGGCAGGACCTGTGGCTCCATGGAGAGAAGAGTCCATAGTGGAGCAGGTTTGCTGGCAGGACTTGTGACCCCATGGGGGACCGACGCTGGAGCAGTCTGCTCCTGAAGGTCTGCACCCTGTGGGAGAGACCCATGCTGGAGCAGTTGGTGAAGAACTGCAGCCGACGGAAAGGACTCTTGTGGGAGAAGTTTATGGATGACTGTCTGCCATGGGAGGGACCCCACGCTGGAGCAGGGGAAGAATGTGAGGAGTCCTCCCCCTGAGGAGGAAGGAGCAGCAGAGGCAATGTGTGATGAACTGATCGCATCCCCCTGGGGGTGAGGGGGTAGAGAAATTGGGAGTGAAGTTGAGCCTGGGAAGAAGGGAGGGGTGTGGGTGAGGTGTTTTAAGATTTTATTTTATTTCTCATTGCTCTATTCTGTTTTGCTTGGTAATAAATTATATTAATTTTTTCTAAGATTTGCCTGTGATGGTAATTGGTGAGTGATCTCTCCCTGTCCTTATCTCGACCCACAAGCCTTTTGTTACACTTTTTCTGCCCTGTCTAGGTAAGGAGGGCAGTGATAGAGCAGCTCAGGGGGCACCTCGCCTCCAGCCTGGGTCAACCCACCACAGACCTGTTTCAGTAGCTCATCCCTTTGGTCTGTGATATGTTTGGAAAACCAGGCCTGTAGTATTGGTGGAAATTCACTTCTGAGCCCTGTGGGCTTTGCACGTGGCCAAGTGACCCACTGGAAATGTGTTCCCTGCCTCAGTTACAGGTAAGGAATAAACTGCTCTGTATTTTCTGCCCTGGTAGATGTTTGGCGAACATGTGAATGCGTGCTTCTTGGCAAACGCAAAACACAGCTGGTGTCTGGGCTGAGATGTCCTTGGTTTCTTGGGATATTGTGGCGTCTTGCTGCAAGCTGCCACCACCCACTCCAGCCATGGCAAATTCCCACAGAAGCAGCTGCCACGCTCCTTTCTGGAGGCAAAAGTATTTCAGTGCTGGGCAAAGAAACCTTGTGTCAACAGCTGCTGTGCTCTGCTCTCCTCCGAAGGCTACCAATTAATTCCTTACAACACAACCCATCTGTTCTCAGCCTGTAAGCTGCTTGAGATAGGGGCTGTCTTTGCTGTGCGTGCTTGAACAGTGCTGCAGAAAGGGGTCTTGGCCTTGGGCATGATGACAAGGAGAACATTAAGCTTCTGGTGAAGTGGCTGTAAGTCCTGGCACACCCGGAGGCTGCTGAAGCTACCAAGGGAAACAAAATATGCTTGTCCTTTTGACCAGGGTGGACAAACCTTCACAACTGCAGAAATGCGTCTGGTCGGTTTAGGAATGTTTTGCTATCCCCTTGCATGGCTACTGTCTTTGCGTCTTGGGTACCGTTAAACCATGTAGGTCTTTTTTCATGCTGTTTTTTCACTGTCACATTTTAAGTTTCTTAGGCTTTTACGCTTTTCTGGAAGTATGTTGGAGAAGCTGAGGTTTGTCTGTTCATCTGTGTGGGCCTCATGTAGCCAGATTTCAAGGCTCTAGTACACAGAATGAAGCAAGGATAACGGTGCTGCTCATCACATGGCAAATCCTGTGCCGCCTCCTGGCCTTTGCGATGTTCATGCCCTGGACCGGAGTTTGTGGTTTCAGGGCTCCTGGTAACCACATCAAAAAATATCCCAGCCCTGTGACGCAAGGCAGTAATGACCCATGCAAACTCACTTTTCTGGTTCAGATTTGTTAAATATTTTTGGCTGGCTGACTGGAGACCCTTGTGCCGCATGAGGAGCTGCCTGTTTCTGTGCCCTGCTAACTGCACGTTGGACCACGTACTGCCTGTTTTCCCGCACAAACTCCATCGCCATGGCTAATTGGGTAGAAATCAGATGTTGTCCTCATGTAAAACTGGAGACGAAATGCATGCTGTTGAGTAGCCTGGTGCACAGATGCCGTATTACTGATGGTGGACGCGTAGCTTGAGCGCTCAGATGCTCCCCCGCTGTCTTGGCACAGCCTGCTGAGATGGGAGACCGGGTGTAATCCTGTCTCGGGGTAGGCAGTGCTGCTCCATCACTGGGTCTTCTCCACTGCTGGGAGTGCAGGTGCAGATGCTTACGTGGCTCAGCTGAGATGTGATAATTCTCTAAGTCCCCACAGTTTGTAGCATCTGAAATCAATTGTTCCTTTCACTGTAAAACTGTTGCTACATAATTTCACTTTGCAGCCTTCCAAATAGGCACATCTGTCAACTTTGGTGTTGTCAGTGTTTTGTTATATGGGATTTTCTTTTCATTAAGAGTGGAGTTTTTACCAAACAAGCGTCTTAATCCCCATCTTAGTTAAAAAAAGTACATGTAAAGGTCGTCTTACCTGAAGTCACCTTGCGGAATGTTTTAACTTAGAAGATGCCATGTAAGACCCCCAGCATCTACAACTGTAAAATTGTGACCAGCTTTCTTCAGTCTCCGGGCTGGGGCAGAGAGAAGTTGTGATCTGCTTTGCTTTCATCCTTGGCTCTGCCTACACAGATAACTTAACCTGGTTTGAAACACTAGAAAAAAATTACTTAGGCCACCTTCTGTGTATACATAAAACTCGAGTCCCACAGCTTGTACTCTGACCTTTCCCCGTGCTCTCCAGCTCAGTGATCTGGCGTGCCACATCATCCCGTGGGAGGAGGAGGAGGAGGAGGAGAGTGCAGGGGAATCTCTTAGCAATGTTGTGATCATCAGAAAGTCAGTCCCTGCAGCCAAACTTATACCAGCGGACTCTTTGCCAGCCATGTGGGCAGGCTTAATGCCTAGGTCATGTGGCGTGGATGCAAATTTAGTGCACTTGAAAACCGAGCTAAGCCGGAGGGCTGTACAGTAAGCCCGTGGAGACCAGCTGTTGTGGCAGCGGATAAACGAGTGGGAAGCAAAAAAACACTCTTTCCTTGTTTCTGAGAGAGAAGAATCTCTCTGGGTTCTCTGCGCAGGGGCCCACAGCACAAGGAGCGGTGGGGGCTGCGTGTCAGGCTGGGGTTTGTATCGTGGGATCAAGGTAGGAGCCACTGTCTTGGCTACAACCCTGAAAGCATGGAAAAACCCCACGCCTTTCTTTCCCAGGGGTGCCTAATATGAGTCCCGGGCTTTCAGACCAGCAGGCAAAGTGATAGCGAGAGGCTCCAACGCCGCCGGAGGAGTGGCCGAGGGCCGCTCGGATATGGGAAGGGTTAAGCAGCCTGGACGTGAGGAATGAGCTGTGGTGTTTCTTCTGTGATTCAAAGAGGGAAAAATGTGCCCTCCCTCTCAGATGCTTCCCTCTGTCCAAAAAAGGCTAAATGGGCTCAGTGAAATACCAGCAGAGGCATTCCTCATAATCTCTGGAGTAACTGGATGTAAAAGCCTGGATTTAAAGGGATAGCTTGCAGCAAATTAAATGTGACTCTGAAAGGAATTCACCTTCTGCAGAAAAGCTGGCTGTGGTTTCCGTAATAAAGGACGAGCTGGGTGCTAGCTAGAGAAAGACAAGGCTGTGCGAGAGATGGATATTAACAAACACAGACGGTCCATTAGTCATCACAGATTATTAAACACAGGAGGCCAGTTTGTCTTCTTTATTTTATTAGGGACAGCTTACAGGCACGGTAATAACCACAGCGCTGGGCTGGGTTTGCAGCAGCTCCCAAGCACACAGGTTAATGGTATCGACCCTGATCCAAAACCCATTCATGTCAACAGGAGACTCTCCCCTGACTTTGAACGTGCTTTGGAGAACAACCAAAGTGAGTTTAATAAGCTCTTTTAATATATCCTGTGATCCTTCTGCAGCCAAACAGACTGCGTTGTCTTTTTTGGGCCAAGATTACAGGCACTTACTACACCATTTGCTGGTGGTGGTCTGCCTGTTGTGAAACACGTGTGGAGGCTGGTTTGCAGAAACACCTCTGTGCAGAGAAACCTACCTCTGCCCCATCACCTTCAAACCCCCACCCAGGCCCCTCTGCCGCCCAGCAAGGAGTCACAGAGGCGATCTGAGGCCTGAATGATGAGGGAGGGGAATAAAATCTTTCAAAGAGAAAGGAAAAATAAGGAAGAAGGAGGAAGGGAGGCTGAGGATGGTTGCCAACATCAGTGTAAAAGGGAAGGGAAGGATCAGATCTCTGGCTGACAGGCACCGTGTTGTGGTCCTTCCTTCCTTCCCACTTCCAGCCAGCTGGGGATGACAACAGCATGGGGCACATCTTCACGGTGGTTGAATTGCTGCCTCCCCCTCCCGTCTGGACCAGAGCTGGAGAGAGTCTGTGCCACTCCGCTCATTGCCCAAAAGCAGGATTTCAAGGAGGCTGGGCTATGAACAAGGCCACCCGTGTCCTAGGGGATGAGCAGGAAGGTCTCTGTAGGCCAAGGATCCTAGTCAGGCTGCTCGTACCAGCTACTCTAGAAAAGAGCAGGGTGAGGTCTACCGCGCATCAGGCTTTGCTATCATGGACACAAGTCCCATCAGACTCCACGCCCCTGTGGGGGACGTGGCGGCTTCTTTTCAGATCCCAGTTCTGCTTCAAGTGGAGTTTCCCACTCCCATGAGAGTGCTAGAGCTGCCGAAGAGGTCTTGGTTAGCCAGCACATCCCTAGTGAGCATGGTTGAGACTGTGTGAAAAGTAAGGATTAGGGGAGAGAGTGGGGGAAGAAGGAAAACAATCCATATGGGGGTTGGAGGAGGTGCTCTGGTACATGAAGAATGTTTTGGTCGCTTTGGTTGGGAGTTTCTTGTTCCTCTTGGGCAGAATGACATTCTGGGTGTGTGGGATGCAGGAGACCAGGTTTGTTCATCCCTGAGGCCAGGGTTGACTTTGCTTGGACATTTACGTCTGGAAGAGAGCTCCCAGCTGGGTATTTTGAAGAGAGATGGCTGGGGGGTGGTGTCTCCCTCCTTAGCTGATAACCTCCTTTGTGTGGTAAGGATCAATCTCTTCACCTTGGTGGCTTCAGCAAATGCCAAGCCTGGGCAGCTCATTCTCCCTTGCAGTGCCTGGACAGAAACGTTGCAGTTTCTCAGCATCAAACCTGATCCTAAACATGTTCATGTCTGTTAGTGGCTTTTACCCTGCAAAACTTGGTCGCTTGTGCAGGAAGCCAAACCCAGGGCTGCCGAGCTCCGTGTCCTTCCCCACTACCTGCTGGTAAGGCATAGCTTTTAGGGGTGTGTGATGGAGCAGAGCCTCCTTGCTGAAGGGTCCTACTGGAGCATCCCACAAGGGTTGTGGTCCTCGGTCACTTTGCAGATGCTTTGGGAGCAGAATGCACCCACCGGACATGGGGAGCACTCTCTGTCCAGGCTCCTGCATGCTCACTAATTGGTCCTGACATCTCGAGGAGGACTTTGTGCGAGGCTGTCAGGAGTGGTTACTGATGCTTGGCTTCCATGCTGGCGCTGCATGACGGCTGCAGGTCAGGTCCTTGCAGGGGGTGCAGCTGGGTGAGGGCTCTCAGAGCATCAGTGCCTGGTGGTTCCCTGAGCAGTTTCCCATCTGACTTGATGTGTTCATTGTGTGCCTGGGATTTAATATGTATGCAAGCCCATTTCTAAGGAGAGGTGTTAAAAGTTACTTCTCTGACCAGTAGGGGTTGGCGTGACTTTTTATTACTGGGGACAGGAAGGAATTGTTACCAAAATCAAGTAATTTTTAATGTGAACTTGATTACCAAGTGCTCACCTGGAGTAAGCTTAAAACATCTGAGAAACCACCCTCTCCCTCCCTCTCCCTGCCTGGCTCTGAGTAGCATAGACCACCCTACAAAGTCTCCTAGATCATTCCTGTTAGGTGAAGCCTTGCCCGGAGGTGGGAATACCCGCATGGCTTTGCTGTGGAGAACAGCCAGCCCTGACGGTTATGAAGTTAAACAGGAGCGTGTTTAAAGGGAGGGAAAGGATATTGTTCGCCTGGGCTTCTCCTTGCAAGGAAACGCTGTTCAAGAGGAGCCCTGGGAGAGACAGATGCCAGGACTTGGGGAGCAGGACGCAGTGACTTCCAGAAGCTGCAGATGGGGAAGGACTGCAGCAGCATTAATTTGGACCTGGGGCAAATTAAGGGCTCAGGGCTGATCGGAGGGCATCAGGGCGTGATTCAGCTGGCTCTTCTGCTCTCAAGTGCCTGAAACACATTGTAGTGCTGTTGAAGGAGCTTATTCAATGGCAAATCCCAATTGGGTCTGCCTGAAACTATCCAGCTTGGATTTGCCAGATGTATTTTCAGGGGACACTGTTCCCAGCTGGCTGAGATGGGAGAGGCTAAGGGATCTTCAAGCAGGCTTGCTGGCAGGCCTGCAGCTGGCGATCCCCAGCCAGGGCCAGAGTCCCCAGGGCTCAGAGCAAACACTGGAGCTGGGGAGGGGTGGTTGAGCCAAGAGCCGCACTGGGAGTCCCGGCTGGCCCAGCGGCTTCTCAGTGCTTCCTCCCCATTGTACCTCGGTGATCAAGCGCATTGTGGGCTGCGTGGGCAGAGCATCCTACTGGGAGGAGGGAATTGCTGGCCCCTGTAAAGCAGAGGGAAGCCTGGTTTAAAATAGCTTCATCGGTGACACCCATTCCAGCCTGTATCCCTGCAAAATCAGCTAATTCAGTTAAGGAAAAAAAAAAAAAAAGGAGGGGNGGGGTATGAAGGCCTGGTTCCCCAGACCTGAGGGTCGACAGAGGCACAGGGCTGTCCGTGGTCGCTGCTTGGGCAGGGGAGAGGCAGTGCCTGGTGCCACTCCATGCAAGGCTGGCTGGGGGCTGAGTCAGAGTAGCGAGCATCTCTGGGATGCCCCGATGTGCCCAAGGTACCCGTGCCCTTTGCAGAGGCAACCAGCCAGCCCCAGCAGGGCAGGGGAGCCTCTTCTCTCCACTTGTCAGCAGTAGCCGCAGGGCTTCGCCTTTTTTTTTTGACTTTTTTTTTTTTTTTTTAGGAGTCTGACTCCTTCCCTTTTGGAGCTTTTGGGTTGGCACGGCTGAAACACGCTGTGCTGGCATACCCTTGCATGAGAGGCCAAGCCATTTTGCACTGATTAAGTCCGCTCATCCCTTCAGAGCCTTCTGCTTGCCGGTCAAGACCACAGGATTTCCTCGGAGAGCAAAACGCACGTTGTGCAGCTCAGCACACATGTAAAAGCTGGAGCTGATCCGCCTGCTGTGACCAAGGAGGTTAATACTAAAATCTGTGATGCTTGTAGGAAGAACAGGACCCGTGGGTGAGTCCAGGCGAGATCACGGCACGATTAGCCAGCGTGTCAGACAAAAAAAACGTTTCTTTGTTGGAGGACGCCCACGATGTCTATGGAGACAGAAATGGGGTGCATTTGGCTTCAGCACAGGGCGGAGGTGTGGGAAGCCTTTGTCAGCCTGTGCAGTGCTGATGCTAATTTGCAAATCGGTCCTTGGTGCTTGCCCTGGGTTTAGACTCCCGGAAGGACATCGGGGTGACACTGGCTGAGGCTCTGCTGTCAGCGTGCCTTGAATAACCTGGAAGAGAAAAGGAGAGAAAAGGCAGAGTCAGGAAGACAAAACATAAATGGAGAGGATGAATCTCCTGCCTGCATTAAGTCTTTTTTTCCTGTGCTGAAGTTATTTTTCTCTCAACTTGCAGACTGCTAAGCTGTTTGGCTTGTCTTACCCCTCACCCCCTGTTTTTTCTTCTTTGAGCTAAAAAGGCAATTACTAAGCGAAACCAGCCAGTTGGGATGTATTTAAGAGTGTGACTCAACCTTCGCAACAGCGAGTGCCCTGGGCTCCCAGCTGTTGAACTTGCACAGCTGGGCGCAGGTGAGGTGCTCAAGGGCTTTATAGTTTTTGCTCCAAGTCTCCTATTTCCCTCAATTTTAAATTGGCTGCTGCTCTTTCCTGCTGGTGCTAACTGGCCTTTTATAGGGAACGTGTACCGGAGTCAGGAGTGGTTTTTTCCAACGCATCTCATATCCCTGGCTCTGAGCAAGACCCTTTCCCCACTTTTTTCCTGCTTTTTATTTAAGTTTTATATTGCTATGACTTAAGAGATGGTAGACTGAAATCATGATGTGTATCTCTAGTTCTCCTCCCTGTCTGCTAATGATACGCATCAAATCTCCGCAGGAGGCTTGTGTCTCCATTCACCCTTAGGGAACCGGGCTGTATTTTTCAAGGGTGCTAAGGAGAACCAACACCTTGATTCCTTGGGCACTAGTAAAGCCCCTGATCCGTGAGCATCGCTTTGCTGCCAGCTCAGAGTTTGTAAAAAAGGAGGGACTCAGAATCATAAAAGTGCTTTAAAAACTTGAAAAAGTGCAGAGACCCACTTATAATTTTTTTTTTCGGTGGGCAGAAGACTTTGCGTGTCTTGTGTTTGTGCTGCTTTAGACAACAGCGGAGATTTCTTTGCAGTCCCAACTCTGAGTGAGGGAGGAGCCCTCACTGCGAGAGTCGTGAATGTTGCGTGCTGGAAAATATCTTCCATTTTCCTCTTTCGTCTTGTAAAAGGAAGCAGGTAGAAACCCTTGCGTTTTCTTTATGTCAGAAAGAGATTTGAAAGGGATCTGTGGCAGAAGATACAAACCTGAGGAAAGTTGCACATGACCCCTTCCACGTGGCTGCCCCTTTCCCTGGAAGACCCGAGTCTCTTCCCCGACATTTCCTATTTACATCTCTGGGAAGAAGCAATACTTTGAGGCACACGTCGTGGCTGTTGCAGCGGTTACCAGGGCAGGTTCCCCCCTCTCGCCGGCGCTGGGCTGGCAGCCCCGCGTCGGGGCGATGACTCAGTGCCTGGCAGAGGCAGGGAGGGCAGGCGGCGGCCCCCAACCTGCGGCCGAACAGGCTCGGCTTTGTGCTGCCTGGCTTAAAAGGAGCTTTATGACTTCTCTCGGAACGGCGTGAGCCCCGGCTCCCGCACAGGCCCTTCTTTGTGGGGGGGGGTGATGTGCTCCCAGGGTGGAGGTGAAGCCGGGCAGGAGGTGGGGAGCAGCCCTGCTGGTGGGGTCCCCTGAAGGGACCGAAACCAGGAGAGAGTGAGAGCCGGGACGGGGAAGCCAGGCCCCCGGGATGCTACGCCAGGGGTCTGACTCAGCCCTGAGTGGACCGTGGTCCCTGAACGGCACTTGAGGGTCACCGGATGCATCGTTAGGTGCCGAAGGCTGCAACTCTTGTCAGCTGGCGTCAGAGCTCCCAGCAATGATAGGGGAATACTTAGGAAAGCACACCTTGCCAAGAGTCTCCTAATTACATGTAAATATGTGAAAACTCGTCTCTGCAAGGGTTTTTTTCACACTTCTGCTACTCGGTTTCACGTTAAAAAAAACTCCAAACGCTCTGCAGCTGCCTTCCCTCTCGGTTGCAGGGACAACTGTATGAACAATTGTTTTTACAGTTTGGCTCTCAAACCAAAATATCAATTTTTGGTTTGCCTGAACTAACTGGTTTCTGTTACTCTTTCTAGAGATGTTTTTTCACTCTTTTCTCACCCATTTACTTCTGTAGGCAACAAGAACGGGAGATGTTCTCCTTGTCTCTCCTCCCAGTGCCTCTGTCCAGGTGGCACAGCTCACGCGTTTGTGCAAGGCGCCTTGTTGGGAAACCCAACAGCCAGCATGCCCCTCGCTGCCTCCCCCGTTGGCCGTGAGCACGTTAATCTCTCCTCAGCCTCACCAGGCAGACATCTGCTGCTGTTTTTTCCAGACTGCGTCAAGCCAGGGTGATGAAGCATGGAGGCTGCCTCTACAGCTAAGCTGCCTCTTAAGACCCCCTAAGACCTAAGCCCACCACCACAGGGGTGCTACAGAGGCACCAAACGCTGAGACCCACTGTGCAGCCTGTGTTACACGGTGCCAGAGTGTCCCTGGGGCGGAGTAACTCCACGTTGATGCTGATCGACTCTTCGTCTTCCTCAAGGGCTGGATGGCATCATGCTGGGGTGATACCCGCCTGGTGATGGGGCGTATTGCAACATACGTGCTGGAGATGTGCCTTCTGCAGGTTTTGTCTGATTTTGCTTGAATTCCACTGAGCTCCACAACAACTCCCAGGCAGGGAGCTAGAATACAAGATTTTTTTAAACGCTGTTTGCAACTGGCCTGCTCCCCTCACTGCGTTACTCCAGTTTTAGTCCTCCATCACTTCTGCCTTGTAACCTCAGGAACTGCAATGCGTTTGCATGGCAGAAAGCCTGGCGTGACACAAGATTAACCTGGCCTTAAACATGTGTAGAGAAAGCTGAGATCGGGTAATTTGCCTTCTAGGTATGCCACTGAGCCCAAAGACGGGGCTGCCAGACGCTGTGGCAATACTTGTGTGATAATACCACTGCTTATGGCAGTCGTGCTGAGGTCTGCCAGCACTGGGCTGGTGCCCAGGCGGGAGTGGGAAGCACTGGTGATCTCCAGGTTGAAATACTCCTGCTTACAAATCCTGAGCTTGAGCCAGGTTTCACATCCACCCTGCGGCTGGTGCAGCAGTGATGGTAACGTGGACCCAGGATGGATCTGCCCAACACTCTGAGCCAGTGTCTGCGTGGTGTCCCAGACCCCCGACTTCAAGTGTGAGCTGCTCTGCATGCTTAGATCAGAGCTCGTGTCTGCACTCATGGGCTGGCTTGGATGCTCACGTACATCTCCAGCTCCCAGCCACATAGGTCCTGTCCCAGTCCGTGAGTCCTTTCCTTAAAACCAAGCATTTTGCTCAGAGGAAGTATGAATAATAAAGATAGTCTTGACTTCAGAGAGAAAGCCGTATGCGGGACTCCTGGAGAAGGTAACAAACCGCTGTGTGAACAGTCATACCTCCCTATCCTTCAGTTGCCACTGCATCCCGGATAAGAGCAGCTTGTGGGTGCATTAGGGTGATTGGGGTATCCAGCAGCAGAGGAGGGTCAGGACAGGCAGACAGTGCCAGCAGAGGTGGCTGCTGAGGTCTCGGCACAGCGGCTTGATTACCCTGGTCGTGGCTCTGTACATGCACAGCAGCTTCAGGGGCGTTTTCAGGCCCCAAATCACAACGTCTGACTCCGAGGGCCAGCTCTTGCACCAGGAGAAGCAGGTGCAGAACTCGTCGTGCTGCCGGACTCGCAGCAGCGTGGGAGCTGGTACCCATCCAGGAGGCGATGTGCAAGTGCGCTCACGGTCACACGGCTGGACCTGGCACCCACACTGTCTGTTCCCAGACTGCTACGTTACCAAATTTGCACATCCTGAGCTTTTTCAGGAGCAAGTGCAGTGCTTAGGCGTGCAGGAACAAAACCATACAGGGTTCTCCCCTTCTTTAAGGCTTACCTGCATAACCTTCCTTGGAGCTGCACCAAGAGCATCGAGCTCGCCGAGCTTTGCTTGGACCATCCAGCATATACAGGCTATAACATACACTAGAAATCCTGGGACCTCCTTCTATCTCAGGTTGGTTAGTCCTGATGTTTCTGGACTGGACAGGGTCCGTAACCAAAGGGTTTGTCCCAAACCCAGGTGGGAGGCACCAGCCCTGGAGCGCTCGAGGCCAGCAGGATGGGACCGCATCCATGTGCAGGTCTGGTGCTGGACCACTCCTTGGCATTTTTGAGAGGACTTTTAGAGAAATAGCTATTATACGTGGGCCTCTGCCCAGAAACCCATGCAGCTGTAGGGCTGGGAGGAACCGGAGTACCTGAAACTGCTGCAGGAGAGCACGGTGCTATTTTTAGATGGCCCCTTCATGGCAGACTATAAGCTAAGACTTAAAGTGAAAAAAAGTATGAATAAACATGCCTCTTTAAAGTGGGAAATAGCTCACTGGCAGTTGTATAGGGATACTAAAGGCAGGCTGATAGGTAAATTAATGCAACTAGTAGCCACTTTTTTAGTTCTTGAAAGTGGCAGGGTATATTTTTAGCACCAGGATTTCAGGTGTTTTAGGTCTAAGACGAGCTCAAAGACTGAAAGTCAAGCCTGCTTTGCCGAGCCCTGCGGCTGCGTTTGGGCAGCCAGGCATTAAAAAAAGAAAAAGCCACGTAGCTGGAGAATTCAAACAAAACCTGTTGCAGACCTTGTTCACTCGGAAGATGAGGCAGGGCCTCAAAAATGGTTAATGGGGCATTTTTCTGCTCTTGCACCTCTGTGTGGAAGAGGGTTTGGGGGAATTTAATGAGAATAAATGCCCAGCTGCTGCAGCAAGGATCACAGCTCACCGGGACAAATACCATCTTGTGGCTCTTGATTTAGGTGGTACGTGGAGTCTGGGTGATGAAAGCTGAGATCTTGAGAAAGGAAGATAGTTTTAATCTGGCAGTGTGAAACAGCTTGCCTTTGCCAAGCTATTTGGGGGAAATAACTGACTTTTTGGGGTAAGACAGAGATTTGTGAGATCTGTCTTACATGTTCCTCTTTCTGAGGTGCAGCATTGGAGCTCATCACTGTCTGTGGCACAGATCTCAGTTAAACTAATCCTGTAAAAACGCTGCAATATCCTCTTAATTCCTTTTAAACCGGACTTTCCTTGGGATAGCTGCAGCAGAGCCCTGAATCCACACCGGCTGGATGAACTGCGCTGATATGCTGGGTAGGGAGCTGGAAGGGGTGGTGGGTCTTATGCTCTCCTGCCACGCTGTGACTGGGCAGCAAATCTGGCTGGAGGGCCTTTGGGAAGGCCAGGCTTATTTTTCTGTATGAAAATTTACAGGGGTAGGGGAAAGCGACCCTAAAACTTCTTCCCTCTCCCAGCTTTGCACAAAACTCCCAGCAGAGCAAGCAGTCACTTGGGGCATACGCAGGTGGTCCACCCAGGTTTGCCAACTCAGGAGACAAGATGTAAATATCTTGCCAGGTCCCAGGTTTCAGTAAAACACTTTCTTCTTCTTCTTCTTCATGTCATGAAGAACATTCCCCTCAGGTGAGAGCACTATGCCATGCAATTTGCAGACTTTCTGCAACAAAATTGAGAGGGGAGGAAAATCCCTCAGTTTCACAGGTCCATCCTGATGGAGCAAAAGGTCTACACCCAAAGTGATGATATTCCTGCACCAGGATCCAAGGCTGCTGGTTTTCCTTGCAGCTGGGCTGGAAGAAATCCTGCAAGATTTGGAAGGAGACAGGGAAGGTAGAGATGGAGAGAGACAGAGAGCTGGGTACCAGTAGAGGCTGTTTGAGATGCTGAACAGGCTATCGAGGATGTAAAAATCATGTTTTCTGGTATCCTGTACAAACCTCCCATGATTTTACAGGGACAATATCCACAGTTTATCAACAACAGCAGTTTAAGTACAACCCAGAGACTGCTCTGGTCCTTTGTACTCCTGTGAGCAGTGTCTCATGCATCCTGAGGACAAAACCACACAGTCATAGAGCAGGTCCATGAAAGCAAGGATGTCATCGCATGAGCAAGCTCATGTCATGCTGCCATATGGACCAGGGATTTCACCCAAAGTCTCGGTCCCGCGTCTCTCATTCAGCTGGTTCCCCTGCTTTGCTGCGAGAGTGCCAGTCAGGAGATGCGTTTGCCCCTCAATGTCCTTCAGATGCTTTAAGGAGCTGGGTGAGCCTCATCAGGCTGGGAAGGAGGGTTGTAAGGAACGTGGGCAGGCAGGTGGCCATCCCCAGAGCGGGTGAGATGTAGGTCAGATGATCCCGGGAGAAGCTGGGCTGTGGAGGAAAGGTCACCTAGAGAAGCCCTGGAGGAACGCGGCTCCTCCAACTACGGAAAAGAGAGATGATAGCAGTATTTGAGGTAAACACTTCGTCTCCAGCTAATATACGCCGCTGATTCCCGCTCGCTGAACCTAGACAGGCCTTTCAGGGAAAGTCTAAACATTAACAAAGCCAGCGGTGTGCACACAGCGGGGCAGCTCAAACTGTGCCCCTGTGGTATGCTGAAGGGCATTCACATACAGGCACGGCGGAGGGGGGGTCCTCCCTGATGCTGGAGGTGCAGTGTTCAAGGCTCCCTTGTATCGACTCATCAAATATTTGTTTGCATCTGTGACCTTCAGACTTTCCCATCATGGGGGGTGATTTCGGCTGCAGGTGTGCTGGCAGCCACTTTGAATTTCAGCATGGTCATGCGAACAGGACAGGATGGATGAGATCCTTGCAGGCGACGTTCCTCTCGGAGGGTTTTATTCCAGCCGTGCTCCATGCCAGGCCCTGATAAAACTCACCCCTGTGCCAGGGGCAAGGGTCTCACCAGTACTCTTTTTTTCAGAAAGTTTTTCCTGAGCAAAGGTGGTGCCAGGGGAACCTCCACACCTATGTGATCCAGTCTTGGCCATCCCTATTGCCAGCTGGTGGAAATCACTGCCGCTCTTCACATCAGTGGGGAGCAGTGATTCATCCCCGCTGGGGACCCCCTCTTTCTCCAAGCAAGCAGAGGGCAGACTCTCCTTACTGATGCAACGTGGTGGCAAAAGTCCTCATCGTCAGTTCAGTGCAACAAAAGCACAAACCCTCTCATGATGCTTTATGGGCAGGTGAACACCTCTATTCCCTTCAGATGTCTTGCTTGCCCCGAGGGAGAATTTGGGATAAGCAGGACGGAGCTGTTACAGTAAAGGTCCTCTCACTGACACCTAGGAAAAAGGCATCCTTTCTCCTGAGAGGTATCTTCCCTTCACATGGATTTTTGTGCTTTTCGAAGCCAAGCTCCTGACTTTCACACCTCAGGGACATGGTCCCACTATGCACAGGTAGCGGCGAGGTACAGGACAGGCTTTTCTCAGCAGTGGCTTCTCTTAGGAGTTGACTGATTCTCAGTATGAGTGTGCCTGCTTCCTTTAGCATTTACCAAGTGTAACCTGCAATTCTTACTAATTATGGCAACATTTCCTGCTGCTTATAGATATTTGGGCAGAACCATTTCTGTACTTTTCCTTAGCTAAATACTGCATTGCTAATTAGACTATTTTCTGCCAATTTTTTTTTTTTTTCCTGTGTTTCTGAGGAAGCTTCCTAGACCTCTCTTCTTCCTAGCTCGGAACTCCCTTCCCCTACCTGGGTCACTCTTGTCCCTGGGCAGGGTGCCCCAGCAATCTTGCAGGGTGGCCTTGCTTGCAGGCTTATTTGAACGTGATCACATCTTTTTTGGCCACTCTGAGTTTGCCTGTTCCTTTGTAGCACAGAAAGGGAACGAGTTCAGCAGCTGGTGATGGCTGTGGCTACTGGGAGTGATGTGGTTCTTGTTTCAACTCCTGTTTCCTCTTTCCAGAAAGGCAAACTGCTATAACTGGGCTATCAGTCACTATGGGAAGAGGCCAGGATTTAGGCTGGCTCTGTGATTGTATGAAGGCTCTTGCTCTATGTGCCAATCCCTCATAGGAATACCAGTAACAGTGCTACAAATCTCTGGTAGTCAAGACTTTTGGGAGCGTTGAGCAGAATTCAGCTGGTTTTACACTCTGCTCTTGAGATGCTCACAACCCTGGAGGGTGCATCTTTTCCCCAGGACTTATGTTTAATACAGCAACCGGGCAGAGAAATGGACAGTTTGGATGGATCCACTGCAGTGTTTTCCGGTACACCCCATGAACAAGGTCCATGCTGGGCACAGGCTGGACATGAATCTAAAGAACCTGTGACAGGACCTTTGGATGTGATTTGTTTGGGCAATGGCCTAAAGGACGTATTTTGACACAGCAATGTACAGTCGACAGACAAGTACTTCTCTGTATTTGAAAATGCAGCTCTTCTCCCTTTCCAGCTCCCCTTCTTAAGCCACATGCTGCTGCTTGACATCAGTCACTCCCTCCTGGGCAGGAAGAAGAAATGCAGCTCTTGCCCTAAGGGAAGATGCTGCCAGCAATTGAAGGCAGCTCCCTGGCTGGTGCAAGCATCTTACCAAAAGATTTACAAAAATATTTCTTATTTTAATATGTTATTCCTTTTAGGAGTTGCATGGTTCCTCTTTCCAGGTGGCTGGGTTCCTCTGGATGATCACATCTTTTGTGAGGTGCTTTGCTTTTCTCTCTGGAGAAGGTGCAACACTACTATGAAGTCACCCACAGGAGTCCATCCTGGGAGATGAGGTCTCTCTGTGGCGAACAGGGATAAGTGAGCATCAGATTGTGTATCCTGTAAGCCACTGTTGCAGTGTATTTTGAATCCACCTGCTTTGGAGCATTAGCCAAAATAGATTTGGGGAATTCCCTTTTCCCATCATAAACCACTTGAAACTCTCTACAAAGTGACAATTTTCATGAAAACATATGCAAAAAAAGTGGGTTAGTTATAAAAATCATCTTTTCTAGTCCTGCTAGCAGATTTGGATGGTTCCTGTGGGTTATAGACTGTACCCCATTAGGATCCACTCACGGCAATTTTTGTCTGATAAATGTGACCTTCACATCCTGCGGACCACGTTGGGCTAGGGGGACAGCGGATCTCTGACTGTGCCCCTGCACCTCGCCATGTTTCACAGGAGTGCCCCTGAAAGACAGGAGGAGGAAGGCAGGACGGGAAACAACTATCTGGAAGTTAGTTGCTGGAAAGTGGCATTTGTGAGTAGCAGGGCCACTCACCATCTCGGTGATCCATCATCAGCTCTTTCTTCATCTTCCCATTCTCCATCAAGTAGGGTCTTGCTTTCTGACGCTTGCACCCAACACTACTGGGCAGTGCTACGGGTGTAATGCAGATTGGCTGCAGAGGTAGCGGTTGGATGGATTTGTCTCTACGACATCCCAAAATCTTGCACCTTCATGGCCGTGTTGCCATCCCCCTCAGGTCTCCTACCTGGAGGTTTGTGGTACGTGCTGAGTGACGAGGCCAGGCTGTGGCAGGAGCATGAGCCTGTCCTCCAGCATGGTGGGGTCCATGCTGAGCTTGAGCTGTGTCTCCTGCCACATCTGCAGGTCCGCACTGCTCTCATTCAGCTTCGAAGCCATTTTCATTCAGGACATACCATGTGGGGCTTCACTTTCAGGACCAGTTTCTGGTATTGTGTCAGCGTTTGAGCTGAAAGCCAAGATAAAAATGAACTTGGTGGTGTTTAGAGAGGTGTTTGGGTAAGTTCTTGTGGCTGCAAAGGATGGCGTGCAAGTCTGACCCCAGACAGATGGGAGTCCACATACGCACTGATGCCAGGGACGGGTCAAGCATTTACCCCTCTGGAAAGGTAGGAAAGGCTGTAAGTTCAGCCTTTCAAAATACCACTGTGCCAGCCAAAAGTCTCCACGTGTTGGAAAGGCAAATAAAACGGAGCACCAGGGAGCAGGCAGAACTGGCCTTTTATTGCCAGCTCTTCTTGGCTAGTCAGTGAGGAGGAGAGGATGTTTTCCTCAGATCTACTTTACATATCCCTCTTTCTTTTTTTTTTTTTTTTCCAGTAGGAAATTGTGAGCTCATGAGTTAAGCAGAGCCCTGGGGAACGGGAATCTCCGGAGCGGCGTGTGGCTGGTGGGGTGCGAAGCTGGTGGCCGGGGTAGGACGTGCACGTACTCACCACGCACTTGGCATCCCTTGGCTGCTTCACCAAATTCCTTCCCTTCCCCTCAACCCAGACTGTGTCTCCCCAGGTCCCATGGCTGCAGGCGGGTTAGGAGTAATGCCATCGCAGCGCCATGAGCCGGGGAAGGTCCTGCCTCTGAAAGCAATCCCTGCTCCCCTCTCTCCTCAGTATTGACTTTTTTTTTTTTTTTTTTTTTAAGCTGGATCCATTCCCTGATCAGGCTGTCCCCCCAGTCAGGGACAGGGTGAGCCGCAGCAGGTGGCCGGGAGTGGGGAAGGGCTGTGCTGCAGATGGCTGCGGGAAGCCAGGCAGCACAGGAGCACCTGGTAAGTTCCCTACCAAAAGCACCGCCAGAATCAGGCAGGGAGAGGCAATAACTCCCCTCCAGTTGGCTGTTGTGTCTGGAAAAGGAGGACAAGATTTGGGCCCCACGAGTCTTTGCACTCTCTCCTGCCTCCTGAGGCCATCCTAGTTGCAGCTGCCCTGCTCTGTCTGTCTCGGCTACGGCGGCAGGAGCCGGTCCAAGCCATCCATGAGGGAAGGAGGTGGTGTCTCTCACCCCTGGCATGAGCCCCTAAAATCTTTTGGGAAAATCAGCACCAAAAAGACTGACCAAGGCTGCTCAAGCAGCGGAGGCTCCTGGAGCTGGCACAGCTGCTGTTGCGTACCCTGGATGTCCGTGGGAGCCAGAAAAGCCCGCAGCATCAGAGGGACAGGCCTTGTTAACGTGTCCCAGTGACATGCTGCCCTGTGTTGTACCCGAGAGCGTGTGCTGGCTAACGCACGTCAGCACGGAGACCTTCCAGGCTGGCCGGGAAAGCCCCAGGAGATGGAGAGATCGCAAGATCTGTGCTGGAAAAATAAATGAGCGTACCTTCCCGTGATGATTTGGTCTCCAGTGCACTCCTACACGGCACTTCTCCCCTGCAGCTTCTGCCCAGGATGTTAACGCTGAGAGATATCTTGTGTTATTTACCCAACCCTCCGCCAACATCGCTGGAAGGAGCAGGGGTGCGAGTGAAGCCTGTGCTCTCTCTCTGCAAGGCTGGCAGCTTTGGCTGTGATAACTCAGCTGCTGGAGGAAACAAACCTCCCTGGCTGGGGCCGGAGGGGGAACAGCCTCTGCTGCTTCAGGGGTTATTAACAGCAGTTTCCAGCTGCTGTGGGACAGGTCCTCCCTTCGGATCAGCTTTCCAAAGAGGGAAAAGTGAAGGGTCCTGTGTCTGCCCACGCGCCTGGACAGCACCGGGTACGATGGGACCTCCTCCTTGTTACAGATCTGGCTGCAGAGCAGCCAATGCAATATTATTAATGACAATCAGAACAGACATGACGTAATTTAAACCACTAGGCTTCTATAAAAGGATTACTCTTAGGTGTTGAGCTGCCCAAGGATGGGGGAAAAAGCATTATTTTGTATACAGGGGAAACATGCTATAGGAAAGAGGAAATAACTATAAGACAACAGAGCAGACCAGGTCTTCCTCTGATGATCTGGTGGATGAGCACATCAGCTTACAGCGTGGCAGAGATGTAGTGGCAGCCGGTCTGGCCCAAGGCCTTTCAGTACCTACTGCTGTGGCTCCCTGAAACACTGCAAGGAGCTGGAAACCTTTGTCTTTCAAGCAGGAGTGTGCCTAAAAAGCAAGCCTGAGAAACTACACAGCTTTGTTCCTTCCCTCTCCCGTTAGCGCGGCCACCCAGCCCTCGCTGGAAGGGGAGGCATGCAGGGGCTTTCAGGCAAACCTTACTCTGTGTGGATGCTTTAGCTGGCAGCCAGACTTTTCCTGGCAATGCTGGGTCCAGTTTGATGAAGGAAGGGGATTTCTGACTAAAGAGGGCGAGGGCATGCCTGCTGCAGAACTGAGAGCGTGGTGATTACAGCTCTTCCTTATGAATGCAAGAGCTCAAAAGCCTGGCCTGATGGAGCCAGCCTTGAGGCTTGAATCCTTGCCACCCGCTTCCCAAGGTGTGCGTCGGTTTAACCCTCTGGGGTCAGGTTGCTTTGGGGGGGAGGGGTGGTGGTTTCTTTCGCTTTTCATTTTAATCACTTTTGAGAGGGGGTGACAGCACTCCCTTCCTGTCTCTGCAGGGCATTTGCACTCACTGGGATCATGTGCTGCAGAGTGCTAAAGCTTTCACCCAACGAGAAGTGCTCTGCACAGGTTCTCATCTTCATGCAGAGGGAGCGCGAGACTCTCCCGGGCAGATACAGGGACAGTCAAAGCTGCAAACCTGAAAATCTAAGCTGCGTCTGGAACTGGTTACAGTAGCAAACATGAGCCTCATAATCTGGAGGAGATGCCATACTCAGCTCTTCTGGCAAACAGTTGTAGTCATCTCCTTCAGCGTAAAAAGGGATGGAGCCCTTTGGTCTTGGCCTCCGGAGACGTTAAGTTCTGGCATGCACCTGACGTGAGCCGGTGCTGAGATGGGAGACTCACAGCGGCCTTAATGACAGCCGTCTGTGCTGATGGAGAGCTGTCTTTGACTAGGGAATACTGAACCAAGCCTGGGAGGTGGCTGCTCTGACCAGGTGTTCATCTGTCCTCTCATAGGGATGGCTCTCTGTTTCTTCTGGGCCATTTTCTTTAGTTCTAGGTGGTTGTCTTCCATTTCTCTGCCTGGTTCTGTCTGCATCAATGTAGTTGGAACTTATCTTGCCTCTACCAAACATCAGAAGAAGTTGCTTTGCTTTGTCCAGAGCACTAGGCTAGCTCTGTGCCTTGACCAGCATGCTGCTGGTCCTTGGACAAAAACCCCAAGAGACAGCTTGGGAAAATAATCCTTCCAGTCCTTCCTCTAGAGAAAGCTGAGCATCTCTAGCTCTGGAAATGGGCAAGATGGGAGATACCTCTGTAACGCCAGTGGCCTTTGGGCATGTGTGTCCCTACCCTCCCTGGCAGAGTCACAATCTCCACTTGTGAATGGAGAAGTGAATGGGAAGATCAGCTGTAACATTGACAAATGGCGGAAGATCATACTGCGCCTCAGTAGAGAAGAGGAAAGAAACCACCCCAGAGTCACTTGGCTCAAACGAGAAGAAAGTCTGAGCGCTATGCCCTTCAGGCTGACTCTTGGAGGAGGTTTTGTGCTGGGAGGTGCTGGGGTGAAGGATGGCACAGAGATGTGTTTCACTTTATGCACGTAACCACCATCTTCTGCAAAGCACCAGACTAAGGATGACCTGATCTGCTGCCTTTGATTTGGTGAGAAGTAAACCGTGTTGGGGAAAACACTGGGGGAAAAGTCATGTGAGTTTGCAGCAGGGGATGTCCCCGTGAAACAGCTGTAACTCACATCCTCTCCATGTTAGCAGTCCAGAGCGGCTACCCCCAGCCAGGGCACTGCATCTGCCAGGGCTTTCCCTGCTGCCAGCCAAGTGATAGTTTCCATGATGGGCAGATGTGGGCAAGAGGGAAGAGACCGGATCTGCTGTGAGGTGAAAACGTAGGCATCTGACCCACTATGTGGTTTTCCTGTGTGGCACCTGGTGAGGAAAATGACGAAGGGATGTTCCTCTGGAGTCAGGGGCTAAGTCTGCATCGTTAGCAGAACCCAGCCTAGACCTTCACGCTATTGCACAAAGACGTGGCCTGAGCCCAAACCCTTCCAGGAGGGAGAGAACAGGGCACGGTCCATCCCCTGTAAGATGTCCACAGAGGTCATGCCACAGCAGTGGGGTGCATTACGCTGCCAGCAGTATTCCTAAACAGGGCTGATTTTTGGTGTCAGCTCTGGACCCGTGCTGTTGCCGGCACTGTGGGTGGGAAGCACGTGGGTCGCAAACCACTGCCTGCCTCATTCACTGAGGACGTGACCTCCAGGGAGCCGAGGGCAGGCACGGAAAACCTGAAACCTTTCTGCCTTGGAGCAGGCCATATCATCCAGCCTTAACTTTTTCCTTGCCCACAGACAGACAGACGCCGTCCACGGGTCTCATGGGTGGCAAAGCTGCGCAGCCCTGCGGCGCCGGGTGCCCTTGCAGCCGAACTGCCTCCCAGTCGCTTCCGGCAAATAATCCACCAAACCCCTCGAGGCTCGTGTCCCCTGCAGCAAGGACCCATCCCACACGGTTGTGCCAGTTCGATGTGCAAGGTGTCTATGGATCTGTGCCTTGAGACGGCTTCTCTGATGTCTGATGATGGGTCAGCTCGTGCTCCAGCCTCTCCAGGGGGAGGGAGGGCTGCGTAGGAGCTCTTCTGCAGCTCTTTCCTGTCCTCAGAAAACTCATGGGAACTTACTGTCTTCAGAAGCTCTTGCCCTATATCAAATATGTTTTCAAGGGCTCGGTTAAAATGTTAAAAGAGGGGGGATGATGAGCAGATGCAGCTCTTCCTTAAGTTTTATGGCCTTAAGAAACCATATTAAAACCATGTTAAAAAAAAAAAAAAAAAAAAAAAGTTGTTTCCAGGAAAAGTTTTCCAAAGTCTCAACCTGATTTCCTTTCCAGCGTCATGAAAGGCACTCTTTGATAAATATTGTAATTAAAAACCCCACGGTCTTATTTTTGCTCCAATTCATTTTAACGTTATAAATTCAGTGGGGGAAGGGAGCGCTTAGAAATAAAATGTCTGTATTTTCTCATGTAAACATATCATTCCTAGGAAGAGACTTTTTTCTTTGACAAGGGTCTTTCTGTTGGAAAACGGTTGCTTTGCTTTGCCCTGACAGCCCACGGATAGTAAAACTTGTCAGCCTGAGTGTCCTGGCTGGAGTGGGATAACTTTCCTATTAACGGGGCAGTTTTCCCCCCGACTCCACGGCGGTGGTGCCAAGCGACGTCTCCCCTGCCCGTGATTCCCCCCTCGAGCTCTAATGCAGCTGCTGACTTGCAGCACATTTCTTTTCCTAGATGTCACCTTGGGTTTTTTCTCCCCCGCCTCTCCGGATTTCTAGGATGCTTGAACTCATTTCTGACTGCGGTATTGCTGATGTGGATGGGCTGGGCTGCATTTTTAGGGTCTGATTCAAAGCCCACTGAAGGCAGGAGCAATTTGCTGTTGATGTCAGTGGTCTCTGGAGCAGGCACTGTGTAACTGCTATTTTTTTAATCCAGACAATTGCAGTTAAAGGGAGTGAAGAAAAAAACCCCACATTTTATTTTAAAAGCAAAGCACTCAGGCCAGGTCCGAAACAAGTATTCTGCTTAAACCAAGGTATTGCAACCAACCCCCCCAAAACAAAGAGAGATACTGAATTGCTCACCCCTTGGGAAAATTGAGGCTGTCCTCTTTAAAAGAGAGATATTACTTTGTCTCTTTGGATTTTGTGTTCTAAACAAATGAAGGGCTTTATGAAGAGAAGGGAGGAAAAAGAAAAACCCAATGACCTTATGGTGAGCACGTCAGGAGCCTGCAATACATCCAGCCGATCGCAAACCTCTGTAAGGTCTGGCCATGTCAGCATTGCCTGAGCCCGTGGACGAGAGCAGAGCACAACCCATACTGTCCATCGCAGTGAGCAGTAGCCAAAATTGTATCTCCAAGAGAGGGGAGGGACTTACAGAAATTGCCATGTTTATCACCTGGGAGTGTTCCTGGGAGGAGGAAGGGTTGTTGAAATTACTTTTTTTTGAGTAATTTCAATATTCAGAGAGGCAGTTGCTCCAGCGGAGGTGTTTCTGCACCATGCATGGTGCACGTAGGCTGGTGCATGCCACCAGAGACCGGGTTCAGCAGGGAAAATTGTGGGCAACATAGGCTGGATCAGTGAAACTCTCCAAAGGACGTTTCTGCTGACAGACCCAAATTCCTGCTTTGCAGGTGGATTAGAGGGGGAGGTTAAGCCGTCAGCTGAACCTCATTTGCCATGTGGCTGTGGAAAATCTGACAGTAAGATCCCCCCTAAAGATGAGCAGTTATTATTTGGACGATCTGATATCTGCCTGCTAGCAACAGGCGAGGTCGGAGGAGAGATACAGCATTTTGGGATGGCTGAAGCTGGGGTGACTCCCCAGGCAGAGAGGGACAGATCCAGCGTGGCAAAGGGTGCAGCTCTGCGGATATGGATGGGGCACTGGGCTCCCACCTCAGCTCATGGTCTGACTCAACAGACACATTATTTTCTTGGAGGGTGGATGACGTGAAATGATTCACTGTCATCAAACGTTGGCATTGGATGCGGTTGAGTCAGGGCCGGCAGGCTTAAAAACCGGAGGATTGGTTAAATATTTTTTGGAAGAGGGGAGATGTTGAGTCTTCCCCTTTGCCTGCTGGATCGTGGACCTCTGGACGGTGGCCAGCTTGCATGCAATGCTCTTCCCAGCAAGCATGAGGCAAAGCTGGTTGGCAGAGCGTGTAACCAGAGCTCAGCTGGGTCTACAAAGAGCCGACTTCTGCTGCCTCTTGCAGATGCCTCTGGGTCCATCTTTGCTTGGGAAGCTGGTGCCTACAGGATGCTGGGGGGTTCCACCCCATGATGGGTGCAGGGTGATGGGAGTGCATCTTCTGCAGCCTGGCAAGTGCCTGGCTGCTCCTGTCCTGTGTCCTCTCCATGCCGTGGGATGCTGGTCTGGCTAGGTGACCCATGGATCCCATGCCCTGGGTGTGAGCGCTGTGAGGTTATGTGGAAATTCGACGCTTTTGAGGCTGCTAAGTTTTTGTCTGCTGCCTTTCGAAATCTTCAGATATCCTTGCAACTACAGAAGGCTCAAGGACAAACACCAAATGCTCAGTCTCGTGACAAAGCCGCAGACACCAGAGAGCTGCCAGGAGAGCAGGACCCAGTAGCAGTTAGTGAGTAAAAAAATGTATGTATAGGTAGCTGTCGGTACAAACTCCCAGCGTGGGGGCCAAGCTGCAAGTTGAGGAGCTGCCAGGGAAGGTGTGTGAGATTTGGGTGGCTATTTAATTGGGAAGAATTACAGTCATTGGGACTGGATCACTTATTTGACTTTCCTTGGGCTTCATCCAAAGCCTGCTAAAAGCTAACACGATTTTCTTTTCCACTGACTTCCATGAGCTTTGGATCAGGATCTTTGTGCCTACAGGGTTATCTCAATTTCCTGGAACTCGTTCACTGTTTGGATTAGCTAAGTGTATTTAGTGCCATACTGCTTTTTTCTTTAACTCCCGCCATTTGATTGCAAAAAGTTCCCGGCAGCTGCTGGTTACAGGAGAGGTGTTGCTCTCTCAAAATCAGCCGTGCACGTCCCTGGGTGTCCCCTTCTCCAGCTGGCCCAGTGTAACCCTTAAAACATGACAAGATCCACTATGAGCTTGCCTCTTGCAAACCATTCAAAGCAGCTAAAGAAGATTCAAGCGTGTCAGGCAGAAGATGAAGATGAAGATGAAGATGAAGATGAAGATGAAGATGAAGATGAAGATGAAGATGAAGATGATGATGCCTCAGACACTCTTTTGCAAAGGCACGGGCTCCCCAGAAGACACGTGTGCTCTGAGTTGGCAGTCAGGGACGGTACCAGCCGGAGCGTCCCCAGCGCTGCCCGCGCCTGTAATTGCCCCTTGATCTCCACATGAGCCTTGCCTCTTCCTGCATAACGGGCAGCATTTCTCCAGGCAGGATGGAAATACTGGAGCACAAAATTCCCTGTTCCCAAACAGCAGCATGAGTAGGGCAGAGCATTTAATTAGCTGGATGAATGAATGCGGCTACATCAACCCCCTCAATTAATAAACTAGCATGGGAAAATCAAATGTACTGATTGGCTCGGCTAGGATTTATTTGAATTACTGCGGGATGGTGCAGGTACATTTTGGGGTGACAGTGTATTTTTTCTAGTTGAGCAGGGAGGAAGCGTAGCTTTGCGGTCACAAACCTGCGCTTGGGGCTGGGAGACGGGGGGTTCATGTTGGTTCCTGTGACCTTGTGTACAGCTTGGTACTGTGGTTTTCAGCGACAGTGCAGGCATGGAGACCTGTCTGTTGTCCACTTGGACTGACAGCTTTTTGATCGGGTCGGGGTGGAAAGCCATTTTATGAGCAACAAGGATCTGAGTTTGCACAGTCTGTACTACAAGTTCTTCCCTCCTTTTTCTCGTACTAAGTAATACTAATAAACGCAGAAATTTTCTAGTAAAAGCCCTGGCTGCAAGTGTTTAGCACCTTCTGAAGAACAATGTGGCCTGACATTTAAAAATAGAGGAACAAAAGTGAGGGGGTGGTTTGGAGAGTAGAGGCTGTGGAGGAGGAGGGCTGAGCTGCCGCATTGCCCATGGGTCCTCCTCCGTGGAGCCCCAGCAGATGATGGAGAGCCACCAGCGGAGACAGTCCACCCCACCGCATCTCCCAGGGGTCGGGTGGTTGTGTCACCTCCAGCCCCTCACCCAGGAGAGCAGGTGCTGATGGTTGAGCAAGGCTTTGATGATCCTGCCTGAGTTGCTACCGGAGTGCACTTAATCCCAAAGCTTTTGATCTGCTCTTTGGAACAAAGTGCCCTCCGTAATATCTACAGACTTGCAAACAAGTGTGTAACTTGCTCTTCCACTTGAACTAGGGCAGGTCGACAGATATTTCTCAGCAGTTTTTAAGGTATTAACGGAAATCTGACTTGTTTAGGAAAATGCCTCTCATCCAGGAGTCAAGATAGTCCTTTAATTTTGGGACCTGGATGGAAAAAAACCCCAGCTTTTAAACCAGCCCCCTCTCCTCCTTGAGCACTTCTGAGCCCTCCAAGTCGACTTCGACTCCTGTGTGAGGGACAGCCCTTTTGCGTATGACATTTATTTCCTGGAGAAGGTGTTCATGTGTGATTCGCATTTCACAGTTTGATGAGCTAGTGTACAATTAGGAGCAGAGGTAGCTACGTGGACAAAATTTACATTGTCACTCTCAAGGTAAATATTTCCCTTGAGTACACAGAGTCAAAGTACAGCTTGGAATATATATATATATAAAGCCAGGGACAAATCGCAGCTTTCCGGCGGTGAATGTGCTGGCTTTATTCCGAGTAGAAGCTATCCTCGTCCTCTTCTGCGGTGCTGCTGGGACCTCTCGCAGTTCTAGCACGGGCGGCTGCCGCTGGGAAGCTCTGCTTGAAGTCTGCAACACGTGGACGCGTGAAATTACAGCTGCTATCAGAAAGCGTGTGTGTTCATTTCTAACCAGAACGGCTGGGAAAAGGTGTGGAGAGCGTGACCCCCCCCGCCCTCTGTTAAGTTTTAAGCATGTGCTGCTGAGTCAGACCCCAAAATGTGTTATTTGAAGGCATTCAGTGGGGTTTTTTTAAGATAATCTTGGCATTTATATCACATTTTAACGCTTAGGGTTTACAACACGTTGTTCTTTGTAAGCGATTCCAGCAGGTTAATTATGCTGTACGAAGAGATTAATTAACTTTATGAGAGTCAGTGCCCCCGGCAGTGGAAACGGGAACCGCTTCTGCTGGCTGGGACAGATCCGAGCTGCATCTGCACGCCCGGCGAGTTCGGGCGCTGGGGTGCGGGTGCTCGGCTCCCAGGAGGGGCGAGCGTGCCCAAGGCCATTGCCCACGGGACGGCTCTGCGGTGTCAGAGCGCTTCAAACTGACCGGTGTCGCGATGACCTTATTCCCCAGCTTTTCCCTATTCAATCCCTTTTCGCGCTGGTTTTATTTTTAAGGCCCTCGTCAAACGCCGAATAACGCTGCCCCTTGCCAAGGCGATCGCTGGCCAAAACTCCTCTTTTAATGCGAAATGCGGGAGACGGCTCTCAAGCGCTCGCGGCCGCACCGGGAGAGCAGAGGCAAAGTGTGGAACTTAAAATGTGGGCAGGAGAGCCAGGCACGCAGCAGGGACGAGGTGCATCCAAGGGAAGAGGTGTTTTGCAAGCAGCCCTTAGAGCTCCCCGTGGAGACACAGAGCAAAGCCTAGCAGGGAATTTTAGGTTTTCTGGGGTGCCTTCGCCCTGTCAGAGTTCAATACTGTAATCACAGGGCTGGCACAAGCGGCCGCCCTGGTGTGTTAATTCAATACCAGCCTGTTGTCTTGGGGTGGGGGGCCAAGTGAGATACCTCTGGCAAACCCGAAACGTGACTTTGAATTTCTCCCACAGCTCCCAGTTCCCTCCCGCAGACCTGAAAGCTTCCCCAAGCCCCAAACTCGCGGTGTTTTGACACCCCAACATCAGCCATCATACTGCGCTGCTGCAGCGAGGTCTGGGCTTGCTCACCCATGCGTTGGTTCAAACCCCTCACCTGGCCGAAATGCCAGCCTGGCACCTGGCTGTAATTGTATACTTACCCGGAGACGTCTTTTTCTTTATTTGCTAATATAAAAATCCCGGCTTGGCTAAGAGACTCCTGGGTACAAAGTGTTTCCTGCAGGCAGCAAGCACAGCGTGTTCTCGGACGGCGGTGTGCAGGTACACGGCTCTGCCCTAAGAAGAGTAATTCAGAGTTAGGATTTACCTTGGCATTATTCAGTGCCACCTCACACACAGATTTCACTGCTCCCCAGCCCCGAGGTTTCCTGCTATATTTTTTGGAAAGAAGCTGCTTAAAATTTATTTTATTTTATTTTATTTTATTTTATTTTATTTTATTTCATTTTTTCTTTTTATTTCCTTTTCTCCTTCTTCTACTTCTTCTCAAGATCTGGCTCACTGGTTCCATTTCAGAGTCAGTACGTTCAGAGCACTCCCTTTACTCCGGTTCAGCTTCTCTGGGTAAATAACCATCCCTAGGTGTGTCTGGCTTCGAGACCTGATACATTTCAGTGCTGATGTGGCAGATCCCAGGATGTCTAAATCAAGGTTTTTCCAGCAGAGACAGAGAGGTGCTGCTGGCCCTTTGCAAAGCCCCACTCGCAATAGTGGGGGTGTGTTGCCTCCCCTGGTCTTTCCTCCAGCACAGGCATCCTCTGAGTTCCCACCTCCCCACCGCTGCTGACTCACAGAGCAGTTCCGCACGCCACAGGTGTGCCTTTGGCATCTGTGGGCTGGAGAAACATTGCAACAGGAGAAAATCAAAGGGAAGAAAATTGCAAGTCAATTTTTTCCCATTGAAAGCCCCTTAAAATTCGGGGGAGGAGGGGGAGAAGAGAATTCCATATTCAAAACAGGAAATTTTCTCCTCCAGAAAAATATCCCACTCATAGGGTGTTTTATCCACCCCATCACTCCCCAAGGATTTTTTGGGAGGAACCGCTGTGTATCGACAGACATCAATGGTGGGACGATGCCGTGCTCCCTGGGGAGCTGGCGCATTCCTGGGAGATGCCTGCACCCAGGAGAGACCTGGGAGAAGCTGCGTCTTCCCTCTGCCTGCACCTCTCCTCCTGAAAAGTAGGGTTGACGGTACTGCCTCTCTATCCAAAGTGCTTTGCAGCGGCTTAGTGCGACATACTGGCAACGGCCATCAGCAGCGTGTCCATAAAGACGTGACACAAAGCCACGGGGAGGTTTTATCCTGCGGGGTTGTGCTCCAGTGCCACCGAGCAGCCCAGGAGGATGACTTTAGAAAGGTGCTGTTTGCTTTCCCTGCTTCTCACCACCGGGCAGAATCCAAGGTGAGAGAGACTCACGTGTGGTAACTGCTGTGTGCCAGGGTGACGCGGCAGCTGTAAATAAATGCATAAAAACAAATTACCTGTCCAGAGGCAAGTGTCCGGGTGGAAGGCATTATCTCTGTCTGCAGCTTTGATTGCACCGTGGAGCAGGAGAAACCCCTTCAGGTCTTTGCTTTCCCTTCCTGGCTCTTGTGCCAAGATTTCGCAGTCCCTCCGGGTGCATCCGAACCTTCAGCCATAGGCACGGTTCGCACTTTCACCCTGTTGTTTCCCGGCAAAACCAGCCCAGAGGAAGAGGAGCCGGTGTGGCAGGGTGATGGCTGCAGTGCTTTGAGCTCCCTCTTCCCTTTGGCCTTCAGGAGTACAAGTGTCTTGTGGCCCTCGGGCTTTGCCGTGCAGCTTTTGTCGGGTGGGGAGCCCGGCCACCCCTGCTGCTCTTCCCATGCGGTGTTCAGCCCTGCCCCTGACTGCTTCCTGTGGCTTTCACCCAGCCAAAAACTCGTGGGCTCTCTGGGTACCTCTCCTGTTTCCATCAGTGTCTTTGAAGCTTATGGCCCCTTGCTAGATTGGTTGGAGATGAACTGCTGATGGGAAGTAGACGCATGGATCATGTATACCTAGTTTTGTCTTTACTTTACTACCCCTGCAGAGTGCCCATGCCTGCAATATCTTGGTGTCACCGGCCACAGAGTCACCCTTCTGACTCTGTCCCCAACCGATGGTGCCATCTGCATGCAAAACCAGTGTGAACACACTCTCAGGTGCACAGCTGAAGGGACTGCCTCTTCCTGCTCCTGTGCTTTATTCAGGTGGTACCAGGAAAAAGGTGCCTGCAGACAGCAAATGCTTCCGCTCCCCCCAAAGGATGCTTCAACCAGGGTAGGAGAGGTGTCGCACCGGTTTCACGTCTGAGGTGTGGTGGTGATAGGCAGAAGAGTCTCGTGAACATGGGAGACCTTCAACCCAGGAAGCCTGTCCCCAGAAGAGGCATGCTTCTTCTAAGCCAGAGGTACTTTGTGGCTTTTTATTTAATCCTGCAAGTGCATTTGTGTCCTCTTGTGTTCTGTAGTGCCAGCATCCCCAAAATACCTTAAATTCTCCATGTGGGGCTGTGCCTTGGGATTTCTCAAAGCTGGGAGCTGTATTTGTTCCTAGCATGTTAGGAGGTCCTTCCTGGGCTGTTTTCAGTTGGATTACAATTTCCAGATGTCGAGTCAGGCAACGAGCATGAACCCTGCTAAGGTTATATATGGAAAGTGAGAAGAGTTCCCTTGATATTACCAGTGATTGCCCCATCGCAATCCGTTGGCAGTGGAGCAAGACAAGCTGCACGTCCCTGAATCACTGCAACCCCTCTCATCAGATTTTCTAAGTCCTGAAGAAGTTTCTTGTTAAGCTCCAGCTCCTGGAGTCACGTGAGCTTGTGTCCAGCCAAACTTTCAAGAGAGGTGTAAAGTTATCTGGACCTAAGCCAGTTTGGGGATGGGAAGAAGGGGACTCTCCTCCATCCATTGTGGATGAAGAGGGTCTGGAGGAAAGAGCTCCCTATGCTTTTCTCCTTGCCCAGATGGGAATGCCCTTTCTTCCAAGCTGTGTATAGCCTTGCTCCTGTGGACTGGGCACTGGGAAGCTACGTTGCACGGTGAAGGATTAGGTAATTTCCTTCCTTTCTCCTCTGGAAGGTGTTTTGATTAGCATAACCATTGTGTTCCCAAATTAGCTTGTGTTTCTGGCTTTGCCCTTAGGCTGGTTTTTCCTGTTACAAGCCTGCTCTGGCACAGTGATACAGCTTTCCACTCGAGGCATCGAAGCGTGCAGCTTATGTCGGGATGCTGTCTACCAGCTGTCCTTCCTGAGTGACCTCAGGCTGATGCTGAGACTACAGAGAGCTGGTCCTACAGCCCTGCAGCTCTCCAGTGCCTGGCACAGCCGTGTGGAAACTTTCAAACAGCCCAAACTTTGATGCGAGGCTTGGGGGACCATGGCATGTGCTGGACCAAGACCAGGAGCAGCTGGGACAATGGTGCATCTCCTTCCCCGCCGTCACGGCAGAGGGAACATTAACTTCTGGCACAGGCTAAGGTGCGGAGCTCTGGTACCTCAAGCCACCCTGGCAGGATGGGTTTGAGCCTGTCTAACACATCCCTCTGCCAGTCGCTCACCTGCCTCTGCTTTCTTCCCGCTAAGGGTTGTTCTGAACTGAAACAATGCAAAGTTCTGGGAGAAAATTAAGAGTAGAATGTGAAATATTTTCCAAGTGCCAACAAGGCAGACACACACAGAGTGATTAATCAGGGGCTCCTGAGTGCTGTGGAGAGCAGGAACTGCTTGCAGAGTGGGTCTGGTCGGGCATGCTACTGAGAAGCTGAAGTTACTGGTGGCATGTCTCTTTGGTGTCAAGCCTTACCTCCAGAAGATGTGTCCAGGGGTCTGAAATCAGCTGGTTAAGTCATGCACTGCCGGCTGAGCCACGGGAGGTGGTGTAGCTTCACAACCCTCCCTCTGTGGACGTAAGTCTTTTTAAGTAAATTCTCTGACAGAACAGGTTAAAGTTCTGCTTAAAACATCTCCAAAGAGGAGGAACTGATGAACCACATGGATATTCAACCTTGCCCCATTGCAAAGCACATGTCATCATGCCTTGAAATGGCCCAGAGCAATCTTCCACCAGATTTCAGATGGACTGAGACAGTGGGAGCTCTGTTATGGTCAGGAGGGGAGAAGAAAGGATGCGGCAAGAATGTGATGTTCATGATGAATCCAGCAGGCAATGCAGTAAGTAGCTGGGGAGGAAAGAAAGAGGTTACCTTCTCAAAACCTTCATCAGCTAATTTAACTCCAAGCTCCTCATCAATGCCATCTGCTTCTGTAATAGTTTTTTCGTGAGTTGGCCTGAAGATCTTTGTCTTCTTGAACTTTTGGCTTCTAGTTGCCATTTCTGCAGGCTAGAGTGGCCGGAAAGTGGAGGGAAAGAATAAGCTAACGTAGAGGCGTGCTCCTCATGACTAGGTGGAGGTGTTAGTAGCAGGGGCTGAGCAGTAGCCTCCGGCTCACACAGCCAAGGACTCCTCCACCAGGGACAGTTGCTCTGTGACATTCTTTTCGTAAATGCATTTGCTCTGTCACAACTGGGTTTAGGGGCTCTGTGCTCACACCCTACATGTGCACAAGGAGCACAAGGCCCCGCCAGGTGCCTTGTTTTGTGAGTGGAACGCCTGTGGTTTGGTACCCACTTGTTTCCCTGCCAGCACAGACTCAGCCCTTTGCTCTTCCCTGGCATGCTTCCCATCATGTTCCCTCTCAACCTGGGTCTCCGTTCCCTGATTGCCCCTGGGCCCTACCCAGCAGCTGATCCTGCAGGGATTCACTTCCTCCTTTGAACATAAGCAACTAGAACTGCAGCCACCACCCAGGAGAGGTCTAAGGACAATGCCCCCAGAAGTCTGGCGGCATTTCTGGGACTGCAGGTTTCTCTCTTGTGCTTTGAACACCCCCACCTCAGCACATTCAGGTCCTTCTCTCCTGCAGCTCCTTCCTGTGCAGGGATTCCTCCGGGCTTCATCGTGTCTCCAGGTACACAATCTTGCCCTTGGGACTACTGAATTTCATCTTGTCCTAAGGGTGCAGTTGTTCTGCTCATGAGTTATGCACTCCTTCTCCGACTTTGGAGAAAGATGGCCATCTCCACGTCCTGCATGATACCCCAGCTGACCAGGAGCAATTTTCCTCCTATATACTTACCACTCCTACCTCAGAGGGAAAGGGCTTTCCCCAAGCTTGGCTTGCAAGTCGCAGGACGTTACTGCCAACTACTGTGGCCTCACCTCTGAAGTTCATGTGTCATGTCAGCGCTTTCCTCCAACCCACGAGAGATCTCCAAACTGGGAGCCACCTGAGGAACCTGGCTTCCACCAAAACCTGTCCTTGACTCTGGGGTGGCTCTGTCATAGAGAAACACAATGCCCGTATTCAGCAGCTGCGCAACTAGGGGTTTTCCACCAGAAAGGCAGACTGGGTGAGTGCACTCCCTTGGCTGAGTGGCTACCAGCTGCTTGGAGGTTGCTAGCACTGTGGCAAATGCCTCGCTGGGGAATGACAGAGGCTTTCAGGACCTGTGCAGACCTCCGGAGGGACGCTCCCACCCCCCACCCCATCACTCCCCAAGGGGCACTCCTCCCATTGCATTCAGGGCATCTCACAGCGCGGGGCTGTGGGGATGGGGAAGCAGTGGGATAGGATTCTGAGGTGTGAACGCTGTGAGTGTGTCCCTGCTCTGGAAAAAGTGTTATTTTACGAACAGCAAGGCCCAGGTGCTGAGACACCAGGGTTTAGTGCCCCCAGGTCTCTGGCTGCCAGCCCACTGGAGTGAGGGTCTCCTGCAGGTCCTGGTTCATATATCATATTCAGGTGGCATTTCCCAAGCCCACGTGGAGCCGGGTCAAAAAAGGCGCACCCTGCTCCAGCTGCAGGCCTAGCTGTGGCATGGTATATTTTGTAATCCAAACCTCAGCCGTGCCACCACAGAAACATGGGCGAGGAGGGAGAGGAACGACCCAGAAGCTCTTGCCGTCGCCTCCCCAGGGTTGCACCACAGCCCTGCGCCGCGCTCCGCTGCAGCATCCCCCTCCAGTTTCCATCGCTGGAGCAGAGCTGCCGCTTATTAAACCCAGACCAGCGAGTGCTTGGCAAGGAGCGCAGGCCGGGAGGGACGGCCAGGGAGCCGAGCGGAGGCCAGACGCACCGATCCCTGCTTTTATAAAAAAGGGGCGGCTGCTTCCAGAGTCTCCAAAGGGATTGAGTGTGGATGTGGGGCCGCTTGGAGGATCAGCCCAGCTGGTAGGCAGCGCAGCATTGTGCCCACAGTGCAGACAGCAGCCAAATCTGGAGCCAAGGACTCTGCTCTCACTCCTACCAGCTTTCGTGTCGTGCTTCTGGAGCAGTAAGTGTCCCACAGTGGGAACAAGGGTGGCAGGCACCTCCCTACCTCCCCAAGGGCTCAGGATTGAAATGCACCACCGAGCCTTGGCAGAGCTCTCCTGTAAGAAAACACAAGCCATGCCTGTCTGCATGTTCAGCCGCAGCCCGGATGCAGATGGCATGGGGACGGGATGAGGCATTTGGTCACAGTCCTGGCTGGCTCCCCAGGTAGGCTTTCGTGGTCATCTCTGCACGAATGAGCCTGGGTCTTCAGAAGGAGCAGGGCTGCGAGGGACCTCGGGGAGTCCTGCAGACTGTCCCCTTGCCTTGCGGCAGGGTTTGTTTCACGACTGCTGTGCAGAGCTAAAAATACCCCAGTGATGGTTATGAATTTAGGATAACTAATACATCCAGTGGAAAGATTTGGAGCCGTTCCAGGGCTAAACAACGGCTTCTTCACCAACAGCCAACGACTCGTGGATGCAAAAATAACTAGGAACTGAAAAACTTGAGCTGGAGCAAGGGATTTTCAAATTGAACCCAAGAAAAACTTTATAGCGGTGAGGACGACTGTGGATAATCGCCAGCACTTTGGTTGTTTTAACAACAGGGTACACAGACCTCTGGATTTGGGCTGGATGCTGTCTGTGGGCAGGAGTTGGGACAATTAGTAGTTAGGGAGAACTCCTTCGATACAGGGTGAAAGCAAATTATACTGATAATATAGGACCCAGTGGCCTGGATCAGCAGCGCAGTGCAAGAATCAGCGGGAAACACCATGGTGGGAGGTACAGGCTTGACATCTTAACAAGCGGGGAAAGATCCAAGAATAGGCCAACTGGCGACTGTGGATGCTGGGAGGAGCGCTGTGGGGTGAACCAGCTTTGAACTGTGTAGGTATCTGTGAGCAGAGGGTGAGCGATCTGCGTGCAGACCTGAAACACAGCCGGGAAGGGAGCCATCCTCTGAGCACATCTGCACCGTGGTGGCAGAGGACACCCAGCTTGACATCCCAGCTCTGTCTGCCCGGGCTTTCATCCCATGCCGTGCATTTCCCCACACACGCGTGCGTCACACTGCCCTCGTTGTTGTTCCATGCTGAAGTGGACACTCGATTATTCATTTGGCCGGAGACAGTAAGAGTGAGGCCACCTCCCCGTGGCCCGGGTGCTTGGTAGGGGCAGTGCCTGCCAGTTCCTGCCCCAGTGAATAATGAAGTACTCGGGGCAAATGGCAAAAGCTTCGCTAAGAGCACTCGAGGGAGACCCAGCCCCACATCTTCTACATGCGGCAGGCATGAGAGAACTCCCCTGGCCGCCCGGGGTGCTCGCAGCAAGGTGGGTGGCAGGGCAGGGTGCCCGACTGCCTGCTCCTCCGTGTCTGCAGCTGGGGAAACGGGGACCCACGGGGCTTGGGACACTGGTGCAGGTCAGACCCCACATTCCGGCTTCTGAGCGTTTCAGTTTGAGAAGGTCCTTGGTGGGTTGAACCAGCTGATGTTCCTGGGAGGACTGGGGCAGGGCCAGATCCTAAACCTTGGTGCCTTTGCCTCTCTGCCCACAGCCATCCTTTGCATTTGTGGGTCTTGTTGGTCCAGGTCCTGCCCGTGGTGGGGAGCCTTGCCCTGCCTGGTTTGCTTGCCGTGTGTAGAAACCCCCAAAAAGTCTCCAAGTTCTCATGAGTGCTGAGAATAGAAATATTTGTGCCTATTTCAGGTCCCTCTGCAGAAGCCATATTATCATAATTAGCCGAAACGTTTCTCCATTAGCATATTTTTTCTATTCTTCTATCACATCAGCCTGCATGAAACAGTCACTTATTCTCCTTGCCGTTGTGTCGAGATGTACCAGGCTGCGGGCAGGACCTGCTGCTTGTCCCCAGCCTGGCCTCAATAGCACGGCTTGTTCTCTGCGCAAGGGGTGACAATGCGGCAGCAGCTGATGTAAATCCCCGGGATGCCACTGAGAGCAGCCCCGATTGCCACCCCCTGAGAAGGTCTGGCCACTGAAATGCGATAACATAGGTGCCCCAAACATCTACAACAGGCTGCAAGGAGAGAGGTGGTAGGAGGCTGGAAGATCCCGACAGCCTGCCCTGTGATGTTGAATTATAGTTGCTCTCCCAGCCACTTTTATAGTAAATTAATTTCTTACTCCACAGTGTCTAGCAAGTGCAGAAGCTAGAGTGTGCACCACAACATGGCCAGGAAAGGGAGAGAGATGGCTTTGAGCTTGGCTGAAGATGTGGTGGCATGGGAGACATATTCCCACCTGAAAGCAGAACTTTTGTGTGATTTTGGGTGAAAAGTGTAGCCAGTGCAATCTCTGAATTACCAAGTAGGCAGCAAACCTCTGCTCTATCAGCTTATGGCTCCTGCTTGGTTGGATGTCTGGGTGCTTGGTTGGTCTTGGAGGTACATTCCTGGGGAGATGGGCCTTTGGTCAGAGATGGCTCTCATGTTCTTACGGCACAGAGTGGCAGGGTACAGCAGCTCCCAGAGCGCCCTGCCTCTTCTCCAGCAGTTCAGCCGAACAGGTAAGACCCTTCCAACATGAAGGGAGTCCCTTCCAACCTTTCCCTTTTCATTTCCAAGGTACTCTGACATCCAAATTATTTCCAGATAGCTAACTCCCTCTGGTACAAATAGGCACCTGAGGAATACACCTCCAATTTCTTCTTTCTCCCACCATGGGAGGTCACGGCCAGGTCAGAAGGCACGCAGGGGGTGTGTGCCCAGAGGATAGCCACCATGCTGGGTGGCACCGGCCATCGTGGGCAGCTCTGGGCATGGTTTTGCCCCCACCCTGGGACCCACAAGCTGGTGGGTGATAGACCAGACCCTGCGTTGTTTAAGCACACAACATTTGCTGTAAAGAAAGGCTCCTACAGGGGTCAGGCAGCTTTAGGGTCCAACCTGCTTCATGGTGCCCACACTCAGGTCCAGAGCACGACCCACCATCCCCACTCCTTGCAGGGAACTAACTCCCCAGGTTTCCCATCCATCCATCCATCCATCCATCCATCCATCCATCCATCCATCCATCCATCCATCCATCCTCTCCCAGCCGGGCTTCTGCTGACACCCACAGCCGGCGCAGATCGATCCCTGGCACCTCAGCCCGCCAGCACCGCCGGGGCAAAGGTCTGCGAGGCTTCCCCAGCCCGGGGCGCTGGGTACCGGCCCTCCCGCCTGCCCCCTCCGCTCGCAGCGGGGTGCTCTCCCGCTGCCCCAGAGCCCGCTCCAGCCTCGGGCGAGACTCGGCCACAGTGGGAAGGGATGGGGGACCTCCACCCGCGGGTGGTGTGTGTGTGT